>QODF01000168.1:1742865-1841450 GCA_024372805.1 Oostethus manadensis
TAATAAACACAGTCAAATGTCAATGGAGACTCATTTGGATTATGAAGTCTCCCTTGGCAAAGAAATTTTGCTCAGCATTTAAAGGCAGCTTTGCCCATTCAGTTGTTATGATGCTGGACAAGACAAAAAAAAAAAAAAGAGTTCAACATCTGTCGCGGTCCAAGCAGTACAAACAGAAGCTGTAGGAATCCTACACTTAATCAAACATACTTGAGATTTTTCAGATCAAAACACAATTGCTGCATAAAACTTACAGTATTAATAATTATCAGGAATGCGTTCATACCCACAAAAAGAGGACCACCTGTACTATAGAATTGAAACTTATATATAGTCAGTGTACAGCTTGTACAACTGCTTTATTTCCTGTTCTTTGAAAATAAATCAGCAAGGAGCCATTATTGTCTAAATAGCTGGCAACACAAGTGACACTTCATGTCCAAAAAAGTGTCAATATTTAGTGTGAGTACCATTGTGATCTAGCACTGGCTTAATCCTCTTGGGCATAGAATTCACCAGAGCTTCCACTACGCTGGTAGATGTGTCACCTTGCGCACCTCCACCTTCCTTCCACTCAAGGATGCCCCGCAGGTGCTCCACTCCATCTCCTAAACCGTCAGCTTCCTCAGTAAGATGCTTGTCATTTTGGAGGAGTGTTTGGGCTTGGTATCATGTAAGAAAACCAGTTTTTCCAGCGGGATAATACTCTGCCTCAGAATGTCACCGTCACATATAACACGTTTCTCCCAATCAACCACACCCCATAAGACCCCCAGACCATGACATCAGGCTTGACTGTACAAGACACCAATATCTTTCTACTCTCTTTTGTCGCCAGCTATTTGAACCATAATGTTAGTGTTGGGTCATTTTCAGTGGATAATAAACTGATACTGCTATACAAGCTGTACACTGACTACTTTAAAGTATATCCAAGTTTTGTTTATGTAGTATTGCCCCTTGAGATGATGCACTATGATAAAACTGAAATGTGAGGGGTGTGCTCACTTTTACAAGATACTGTAGGCTTGTCTGTTTGGTGTGTGTGAACCAAAGTCTAAAGTGGTTAAAACTGAAAAATATAATCAGTGGTGTTTTGGGCTAAATAAACCCACCTTTCTGTCCTTACAACTGAAGAAACAGGCACATGTGTAGGTGCAGATCCTAGGTAGGTAGATTTGACCACGTGTTTATTCTGTAGCACCTATGGCAGGTAACTGAACCTCTCATCTTATTTGTCACACAGGCGTGAAAGAGAAAGCTAGTTTCATCACACCTGTTCCGGGAGGCGTGGGTCCGATGACGGTGGCCATGTTGATGAAGAACACTGTGACCGCTGCCAGAATCGCACTGATGCATTAACGTGGACCTAAAAGCCGCCTCGAATCACTTGAACGATACGACACAATAAATACAAACGCATTTAAGTACAATACTGGGACACTTACTTGAGACGTTTCTATAATACCATGGTTGTTTTGTTTGCTGGTATTTATTTCAAAGATTCATATTTTTTCTACTTGGATTTCTGGTTGAACATTTCACTGGAAGCTGAAAATGAAATAAAACCATGTCTAATCCTAGTCGCGAGGTCTTTGATATCCGGTCAGTATGCCAAGAGGAAGTCACATTTCACAACGAGCCTCTGGCTGATTACACCCTTCCACAAAACACCGCTACCATTCTCGTCAGCTATCATCAGGACCTGCCTGAACATGCACCAAGTACGTGATGCATTTTTTGCTTTCGGTTTCTGCAAGAGCCTTTGTGTCATTGGTTGAGGAAGAACTCCGTGTGGTCAGGTGCATGGGCTATATAAAGTTGAGTGGATCTCCGTAGCACCCTGTAGAAACAACGATTGACAAAATGATCATGCAGAGTCTCAAGATGGGTAAGTCTTCATTCAACTTGGTGGCAAAAACAGCATTGCCACTTTATTGTGACGGTGTAAAGTCAAAAACTGTTTTTTTTCCAGACGTCCTCTCAGCCATTCTACTTCTCGTGGCAGCATCGAGACTATCTGCACAACAACCAACCACAGATCCCGCACTGAGAAACTCATCCCTGACCACTCATCTTAAAAACAGTAACTATTGATGCTTGCTTTTACTTAATAAAGTACAACTAAATAATTGACAATAATCTTATTGCCATGCATAACACACTCACCGGCTGCAATACTGGGCACCTCTAATGAAATCCAACACAAAGCTTTTTCAAAGATAATGATGCTGATGGTGTTCAGATTGACGCTTATCGGTATACAGAATGTATACCGAGTTTTTAATTTGTATGTATTTTGATTACCTTATGCCAGTGCTTCTCAAATATTCGGTGTGGGCGGGGATGTGAGTAAACTTAACTTGGAGGTTTTCTCAGCTCATTTTATTGATCTAGTTTAATAACCGGGTGATGGTGTGCAGAATGCTAGTGCCAGCAACTCATACGGTGGTTTGTACAGATAAATAAATAAATATGACCAGGTTCTCAGTTGTGTTTGAAAAACTTTACATGACATGGCAGAAAATAATAATAATAATTTAGATCATGCAAGAGTAAAGACATGCGTGCTTTTATGGCTCATTGAGAATATTTGCTTTTGTGCAGGCAGCATGGCGGACCTTCAGCTCCCGGGCTCGCATAGACCATGTGGAGGTACAGACCAGCACTACTGTCTCAATGGCGGCACATGCATCTACCACCAAGACGACTCAAAACCCTTTTGCATGTAAGACTTACAACACACGCGTGTACAAACACGTTGCTGCTGGTTCGTGTTCAGCCCTCTGGAATGCACTGATCTTTGTCTCTTTGCTCCCCAGCTGCCCGGCCGGCTTCAGCGGGAATCGCTGCCACTTTGACGGCGAGCTTGAAACCTTGCTTTCTCATTGTTTTGATCACCTTACGGCGGAGCATTTGATTGCCATCAGCTGTGCGGCGGCCATCCTCGTTTTCAGCCTGGCCTTCCTCATCTGTTGCATCGTCCAGAGGAGGCAAGTCCGATCAGGATTGCATTATTGGTTCTCAGCTTGCATACTCTCCCTGTGCATGTGCAGGTTTACTTTGGGTTCTTCCCGCAGTCCAAAAACATCCACGTCGGATTCATCGGAGGTGGTAAATTTATTAAAACCATTTTGTTTTTTGTTTTCAGGTGTATAAAGTCAACAAAACTAAAAACTAAAATCAAATCCACTCCATCTGAGATAATGGTGTGACATCTGCCCCCGAAAACGTCTTCTACCATCATCTATCATCATCATTTGACGTCCACTTGTAATTAAGTATTTGGATATACAGCTGGAGAAAAGGCTGTTTTTCACCCTTAATATCTTCTACCAAGCACACAACTAACAGAAAAACAATTACCTTTTAAACGACACAATGTGACTATTTATTATTTTGTATAATGTAACTTGTTTTGTACTTATTTATTATTGTTTAAAATAATAAATGAAGCTTCTAATATGTGTCCTTTCTTCCAGTAGATTTATTAGCACAACATAAATGAATCTACTATGTCTTATAATGCACTGATATTTAAAAATAACCATATTTAAAAAGAAATACAGATCATGCAAATTTAGTAGTTATAGTTATATACTGTATATGCATGTGTGTGTACAATATATTGTATATTTACAGTGGTGTGATTTCTTATTATTTGCATTTTTGTAAAACCTTAATGTTTCAGATCATCAAACAGACACTAGTTAATAACAACAACAGAACACAAAATGCAGTTTTTAAATAAAACGTTTTATTATTAAGGGAGAAAAAAATCCAAACCCAAATAGCCCTTTGTGAAAAAGTGCTTCCCCCCTAAACCGGAATAACTGGTTGGGCCACCCTTAGCAGCAACAACTGTGGTAACTTGTAGTGAGTCTCTTACAATGCCATAGAGAAATTTTGGCCCATTCATCTTTGCAGAATTGTTGTAATTCAGCATCAATGGAGGGTTTTCCAGCATGAAGAAGAGCCTTTTTACGGTCATGCCACAGCATCTCAATAGGGTTCAGGTCAAGACTTTGACTAGGTCACTCCAAAGTCTTCATTTTGTTTTTCTTCAGCCATTCAGAGGTGGACTTGCTGGTGTGTTTTGGATCATTGTCCTGATGCAGAACCCAAGTTGGGTTCGGATTGAGGTCACAGACAGCCCTGGACATTCACCTTCAGGATTTTTTGGTAGACAGCAGAATTATTGGGGCCATTTATCACAGCCAGCCAGTAAAACAGCCCCAGACCATCCCATTGGCACCTGAGAACAACCAGGACAAGATCCTGTGGAATTTCCAGTCCTGGCCTGACAAACTGGTGATGGTCAACCAGCCCAACATAGTGGTGGGGGATTAACATAGATGATATCGCAATCCAGCAACATTCTGCATTCTGAAAAGTTGGAGAAATGGAAGGAAATGTGGGTGCAGCGGCTCCCAAGCTGGGTGTGTAATGGATACCGGCGAGGGTGGCTGGGGTTTTGACCGAGTAGTCAGCGCTCTCGCCTCCCATTACGAAGGTACAGCGTTCAAGCCCTGGTGTGGGCAGTGTGAAAAGCAGGGCGGGTTACAGGTGGACTGCAAAAACATCTTATTTAGTGCATCGGGATTTTCTGTCTACCTCAGCCTGTAAAATCAATTTATTTAAAAATAGGTTAAAAAAAAAGTCTCCCCCGTGTTTTTTTTAATTTAAACAATACATTTTATAATTGTAATGTTTGGGGGGAAAAGTCAGAATGTTGTCTTTATTTCTTTAATTCATTCATTCATTCATTTTCTGTACCGCTTATCCTCATTGGGGTCACGGGGATGATGGAGCCTATCCCAGCAGACTTTGGGCGAGAGGCGGGGTACACCCTGGACTGGTCGCCAGTCAATCACAGGGCACATATAGACAAACAACCAATCACATTCATACCAATGGACAATTTTAGAGTCGCCAATTAACCTAACATGCATGTTTTTGGAATATGGGAGGAAACCAGAGTACCCGGAGAAAACCCACACACGCACGGGGAGAACATGCAAACTCCACACAGAGATGCCCAACGGAGATTTGAACCCAGGTCTTCCAGATCTCCTGACTGTGTGGCCAATGTGCTAACCACTCAGCCACCGTGCGGCTATTTCTTTAATTATGTTAGCCAATTAATTAATGAGTTTTAATGAATTGAGTTAATCTGCTGCAACAACCACAACTATGAATGCCTTGTTTATTTAACACATTTTTGCAAAAACACATTTATTTCACACAGCTCGTGTATTGGAGCTGTGCAGATGTACCTAATGAAGTGACTGGTGGATTTAAAAAAACAAAATCATCATAAGAGTCCAAGAGGCTGTGGTGGGTGGTGGGAGGACTTCCCCCAGGATGTTAACAGCCATCCATCGTGGCAGAAAAGCCGCATGATGATGAAAGTCATGATAATAATAACGGGGCCGTGCTGCTATTGTTCCTGTGACCGGATGATGCCTTCAGGGTCCCTCATTCCCCTGGGATGTTTTTGAAGGGAGGACATCTCGACTACAGGTGACCACGCCCACGCCGCCCAGCGAAGCTCACCTCCGGGTTAGATAAAGTAGTCCCTCTCCGAGACGAGACCAGACGTTTATTTTTGCAGCGCGGATCAGCAGCACGTCATCGTCCCGAATGGCAAACGGAAAAGCCTCCGCTCTTCTCTCACTTGCGGGTAAGTTTGACGTGTTTTGGTCTTGGGACTTTGCGCTGCCTGCACACGCTGATTACATGAAATCAAAGCTGCTGACTCTTTTCTATGTCAAGTGTCCGTAAGAAACCAACAAACCAACGGAAGTTCCATTTGACTTGACTTTGGAAAGTTTTGCTGTCCACCTTTTCAGCCCACAACGTCACATTCATCTTACTTAATGTTTATAACCAAAGTTGCAAACGTGTAAATCCTTCTGAGGGACTTTTTTGTGTTGTTTTTATGTACTCATACACAAGAAATTGGGCTGTGAATATTTCTATTTACAGTGACATGGACACTGTTTATAAAACGACCTGTAAAAAAAGCTAGTAAAGGCATTGTGAGGAAAAAAACATTATATGGGACCAATTTGGCAGGGTGAGGAGCTCGGCCATCCGGGAGGAGCTCAGAGTAGAGCCGCTGCTCCTTCACATCGAGAGGAGCCAGTTGAGGTGGCTCGGGCATCTAGTCCGGATGCCTCCCGGGCGCCTCCCTGGTGAGGTGTTTCGGGCATGCCCAGCCAGGAGAAGGACTCGGGGAAGACCTAGGACACGCTGGAGGGACTATGTCTCACAGCTGGCCTGGGAACGCCTTGGTGTCCTCCCGGTGGAGCTGGAAGAGGTCGCTGGGGACCGGGAAGTCTGGACTTCCCTACTGAAGCTGCTGCCCCTGCGACCCGGACCCGGATAAGCGGTGGAAAATGGATGGATGGATGGAATTTGGCAGTTTTATTTGTAAATGTTTATTATATACAGTATTGGAAATATACTGATTACAGTATTAAATACTGTATACGAAAAAGGCCATAGTTAACTCATCATAAAACCTCTTCAACTTAATAAATATACATAAACAATTCCATTCCCATACATCATAACGCAGACACAAAGATTAAACACATGAGAAGACATCACCACATTGGTTATTTATCGGTTGTGTGTCCAGCCGAGTACAGTAATGCATTTGCAAATGCGCCGTCTAAATGAAGGAACGTTTTGAAATGTGCCGGGATTGCGAAAAGCAGGGGTCCAATTCTGTGCCTGGTTATTTAATTATTGAATATATTATTTCCACCAAATGTACATGACTGAATGCATTAAATGCATCGCTCCAAAAGTAAGCCAGGCTGTAATAACCAGTGTACAATTTCTTCTTCAAATCATAATATTTCATGAGCCATTCAATGCATCATTTTCATGAAATGTCCACGATGTAATTGCACCTGATGTGTGATTGCACCCTGTGGTGTTAGTGAGTGATTTGCCAAATGGCTTTCCTGCGTGGGTCAAACAAGTCAAAACACGGAAAGGCAAAAGGAAATGTGGAACAGCAGAAAAGAGGGAAGGGCTGACGTAAGACGTAAGAACCAACGGTCCCCACTGACGCAAGACCAATAATTGCCGCGCTGACCTCAAACGTGTCTTTCCTGTAGTCATCATTTGAATTGACGCCAACTACCAAGCAGTCAGGCGTGCTTGAAAGGGGGAAGAGCCACCTGCAATACACTACGTCACCGCCAGAGGACGCCAAACGACGGAGCAATCCATAACGCTTCGGTGTTAGTTGTAGTGGTTGTTTTAGAAAAGGCTTGTATTTGTCGCGGTAAAAGTACTTATCGTAGCTGAAGTAACAGTTGTAGTAGTCAGGTGTTGTATGTAAGTATTTGCAGCCAGCTTTGTAATTTCACACTATGACATTAGAGTTTTTGTAGCATTAGTTGTTGTAGTAGTTGGAAGTAAAAGCAGTAAAGATAGTTGTAGTTATACTTAGTCATTGTAGCAGCAGGAATTTATATTTGTACTGCAAAAAAGTGTGATGAGTTCTTGTGATTGTAGTAACTGTAAGTAGTGGAAGCAACAGTGGTCAATATAGTAGAAGTTTGTAGTACCAAGTACTGTAGTTGTTGCAGCATCAGTGGTTTTAGTAGTAGCAGTTCTAGCATGAGTAGTAGCAGTATTTGGATTAGTGGTACTAGTACAAGCTGTTGCAGTACTTGGTTTTTAGTTTTATTAAAAGGCTGTATTAGTGGTAATAGTAAGCAGTTGAAGTAACAGTAGTAGTGGTGGTACAAGTAGAACCTGTGGTAGTACTAGATGTTTTACTAAGTGGTTGTAGTAGTAGTAGTAATATTAACTATATCTTAAGTAAGTATTTGTAGCAGTAGGAGTTTGCAGTACTCGGTAGTAGGTAGTTGTAGTTGGATGAGTTGTAGTAGTAGTAGTAGTGGTAATTGTAAGTTGTGGAGGAAATAGTAGTAGCAACATCTTTAACAGTAGTTGTAGTTTTAGTAGTAGGAGTTTGTCGTACCAAGTACTTGTTTGCATATGTGGCTGTGGTAGTAGTAGAAGTAGATTGGAATAGTTCTAGTAGTACTTGTTTTTGTAATTTTATTAAATGGCTGTAGTAGTAATAGAAATAGTTGTAGTGGTGGTACAAGTAGTAGTTGTGGTAGTACTAGTTGTAGTCGTAGTAACCATAGTAGTCGTAGTAACAGTAACTGAAGTTTAAGTAACAGTAGTATTTGTAGCAGTAGGAGTTTGTAGTAGGATGAGTTGTAGTGGTAATTGTAAGTAGTGGAGGTAATAGTAGTAGCAACAGCTTTAGTAATAGTAGTAGTTTTAGTGGGAGTTTGTCATACCAGGTACTTGTTGTAGCATGAGTGACTGTAGTAGTAGTAGTAGTAGTAGTAGATTACAACGTCTATGCAGCAGTCCAGGTATACATAGTTGTAGTCATTTCAATAGTTGTAGTAGTACTTGCTTTTGTAATTTAATTAAATGGCTGTAGTAGTAATAGTAAGCAGTTGAAGTAACAGTAGTAGTAGTGGTACAAATAGTAGTGGTAGTACTTGTTGTTTTACTAAGTGGCTGCAGTAATAGTAACTATATTTTAAGTAATAATAGCAATTGTAGCAGTAGGAGTTTTTGGAATACTTGGTAGCTGAAGTAGGATGAGTTGTAGTACTAGTAGTAATTGTAAGTGGAGGTGGTGGGGGGTAGTGGTGGAAGAAGTAGTAGTAGTGGTAGTACTAATTGTCGTTCAAGTAATTGTAACTATAAATTATGTAGTAGTGGTAATTATAGCAGTAGGTGGGTGTACCTGCAGTACTAGGTAGATGTGGTATTGGTAAATAGTAGCAGCAGTGGTAGTAGTGGCAGTAGAGGTGGTAGTACTAACAGTAGGAGTTATTGAGGTCCTAGCTGTTAGTAGTAGCAGCACAAGTAGTAACTCTAGTAGTAGCAGCAGTTAGTTGCAGTAGTGGTAGTAGTGCTTGCGATAGCAGTTGTAATGGCGGTGTCCGTGCCGGTGGTGCTGGTTGCTTTCGTGCAAAAAGCCGTCCAGGTAGAAAGTACTGCTCCGAGCTGGACGGAGAGGGGACCACGTCAGAGGAGGGTGACTCATTTGCAAATGATAACGAGATGGTTAACAATTAGCAGTTCGCTTCTAGCACATTTTAGTCGAGCAAGAGAAACACCCAACAACCAGCCAGGGTTTTGTCATGGAAAACAACAGTGATGAGTGATTGGAATGGTGACTTTTTATCCTGCGTGCAGGAGCATGCCCGGCAGGGACGGGCAATTAATAATGCTGCTTTATTGTATCCCTTCATTCACTTGAATGTGCAGTCCTTACGTTAGCGCGTCAAACTGGACACTACTTCATCATCGTAGGCTGCGTGGTAAAAAGTGTTTTTTTTTTGTTTTAATTTGAATAGTTTAGCGACGTGTTGTTTTTTAAAATGATTTGGACTATTTTCTGTCCAACAGGCATCATGCTGCTGTGGCCTTTCGCCCTGACTAGGAGCATCTCTTCCAAACTCCAAACTGCACACAGCGCCTTCATGACTGGAGGTAATCTCCCTCTTTCACAAACGCACCGCTGCTTTTTTCATATCAAAAACACGTTCGTGTTTTTTTGTCATTTACAGTTTTACAGTTACAGTTTTGGCACAGTAACTTTTTATGTTATGCTTAAATGTATATAGGATGGATGAATTAATTTATATGCTGTAAAAATATATTATAAGATATCATCATATCATATTATGACATCGTCATATCATATAATGACATATGATTTGACATTTCGCTACAGTAACCATTAAAAACTATTTTTTATAATAATTCAATACAATACAAAAATAACTATATGTAATGAAATACGTTACAATACTACATGTAGTATTACTACTATGTTACACTATATACTGTACATAATAGGTCAATCTAAAAGTTATGGTTACTGTGCCAAAATGAAAAAAAATTGTCTGTAATATTATGTGTGTGTGTGTACATACTGTATATACTTTATATATTATATATATATGTATATATACACTATAATATTAATATGGTCAGACATTTTTTCCTTTGCCACAGTAACCATAACTTTTAATTTTGTTTTATATATTGTTTATTTTTACATTATGGTGTCATATATATATAAACAAATATATATATATATACTGTATATATAAAAAAGGGTAGGGAACCTATGGCTCAATAGCCAGATGTGGCTCTTTGGATGACCATATATGGCTCTCAGAAAATTCCACACTAGACACCATAACATTTATTTATATTAATTTAGTTTTTAATATATGTAACATATCTTGCGTTACAACAAGGGTGTCCGAAGTGCGGTCTAAATGATTTATTTGCCTAAAAATACAATTTAACAAAAAACTTTAGGAAAACAGCAAAAATTTAAAAATGAGCAGTAATTTTACAAAAAAATAAAGTCAAAATATTAGGAGAAAAAAAGTTGTAATCTAACCAAAAGAAATGGTAATTCTGTGAAAATTAGGTTGTGGAAAAGGTTGTAATATTAGGAGTAAAAAGTCAAAAATATTACAGGAATAAAGTCATAATTATGAGAAAGATTTTAAGAAAACAGCAGAAATTAAAAAAGAAATCCTGTAATTTTATGAATAGAAAATCAAAATATTTAGACAAAAAAGTCACACTTTTTAGAGAATAAGATTTTAATATTATGAGTAAAAACAATGTCATTTTAGTAACAGAGTTCATTTTTATTTGTTAAATGTCGCAGTATTAAGGAAAAAAAAACAATATAAAATTGGAAGTGTTGGAGTATTAGCTTGGGGAAAAAATAAATTTGGTTAAATTATTGTGGGAATAAAATCATAATATTATTATTGTATGTATTATTATATATTATATATTTTATATTATGTTGTATATATTATTATACAATTAATTGTATACTATATTATTATACAATTAATTGTATACTATATTATTATACAATTAAAAATAGAATTGTTCTATAATGTATTATGTTTTGTGTGATTTTTTTGCTGACATTTAAAAGTGAAACATGACAGGAATCACAGTGTTAAAAATAACATTCAAAATATAAAACCTTCTCAGCACTTTAAACCATCCAATTCACTAATTATCTTCTAAAATTGTTGACACACTTTTAGTGGTATTCACTTTTTAAAAAACAGGATATTCAGCTCTCTTAGCCCAAAAGGTTCCCGACCCCTGACATAAATGATCACATATCATCAACTCATCTATAATCTGACAACATATATCATATATAATATGATACATAACATGATATGTTGTATCATATGACCCAGTGCAATGTGACATAACATATAATATCATATACTATTAAATACTATTGTATAACATGACACAATATAATGGAATGGCGAGGTACTAAGAGCCACGTTGTTGCTGTTGACTCTTCAGAGCAGGATCAAGAGCGCCCCCATGTGGTGGGGAGACGCTCAACACAGAGCTGTGACTCCTCTTTTGACAATTACTGCATGAACGGCGGTCAGTGCATGCTTCTGGTGGACGTCAATGAGCGTCACTGCAAGTGAGTCCCCGTGTGTGGATAATGTCCACGTTTGTGTGTGCGTGTGTCACGGTGTGTGACGGCTGTCTCTCCCCCACCCACAGCTGTCGCAGTGGTTTCTATGGCCCTCGCTGCAGCAACCTGGAGCTGGTCTTCAAGCCCATGGGAGAAAAGCAGATTGTCTTCGTCGTTTTCTGTGTGATCATGCTGCTTGTTGGCCTGGCTGGAGCTCTCTACTTGTGCTGCAAGTGGTAGATATCACGTGATTTACCACTACCATTATGTTTCCATTCTCACAATAACGTGTGTAATAATGCAAAGCAGACTCCCCAATGTTAATTGTCATAGCCTTGAGCAAGAACCCTGTTTATTTCTGGGATTCCGAACATGCATTATTTTTGGGGAAGGAAAAAAAAAAGGACTAGTTTGCTCTTTTTCTTCAAGTTATTGAGTATGATTGAATCTATTTTTAATACAATTTAAAAATATATATATTTTATTGGAATTTTTGTCCATGTCATTTTTGTAATCCTTTAAATAAGTAAACAATATTTTAGGTCATATACTCATTATTTTTTGAATTGTTTCAAAAATAACAATTCAGTATAGCATACAGTATACTTTTATATATTTTCACAGAAGCGACCCATGAGGTAGAGCAGAGAGGTTGATGGTTTGATCCCTCATCGCCTCCGTGTTCCTGGGCAAGACGCTTCCTCCGACTTGCCTCCAGTGTTGCCCACACAAATTGCTCCTTAATTGATGTTTGTTGTCTGTCAAAACAAGAACCCAAACCTCACCTATTGCTACCTTAGTCTTGCTTCATGTTATACCGACAACTCCAATGACGCTAAGCATTGTGGGACACATACGGTGGCATATCTTGCTGTGTCATTTAAACTTTGATCGCCTCCAAGCCATATTGATGCTTTAATTACAAAGTTCATTTGAAGAAAAGATGTGTGTGTTTTGTGTTTCCAGGTACAAGAAGAATAAATGCATCCCCAGGCAGAATCGGCAAGGCTACAAAGGAGTGCAGACCATGTAGGGAGTGTCAACGCTGGAAAATGACAATGACAAACAAAACCCCTTTTATAGCTGTATTTTTTTAAATAACTATTTAAACCTGGCACTTTCGTATTTGGGGAGGTTTAACTCGTATTTATTTATACTTGTCAGCATTTTCTAAGCAGGATGACTATTAGCTAAAACGCCATGACTGTCATTGTCATTCTGTTTAGTCAGCGAGGAGTTGGGTAATTTATTGTAAAGAAAAGACTGTATGTGTACACTGGAAGTTCTCCGTTGCCACAGAGAAATAAAAGCAGTTTGTGTTGTCGTACTCCGTCCCTAATTTTCTTTTTAATATGAAAGTCATGTGTTTCAGTGTGTCTTAAGTGTGCTCAAATAATAATAATGATAATTTGAACAGTAACCTTGTTATGTGATGATTGGTTTGAAAAAATACAACATTTCATATGTCAGCACTCTTGTACCAAAATGAATATACTCTAATAAACTCGGTTTTGATCATTTCTCAATACTTTTCAACGCATGTTCCTTAAATCCTCATCCACAGTCTGATTCATTAACAATTACTGTATATAGCACGTCACAGCAGCAACAGAACCAATGTTGTAATAGCGGTAAGTAGAAAACTGCTCAGTTTACTGATCAGCCCACTGATAAGTTTGTTGCGAACAACAGTACGGCAACTGTAACGCGAGTATCCCACCAACAGCTTTGTAGTGCAACCAACATCTTAAAGCGCATGCAGAGATAAATAAAGCTGCTGGATACTGACCAGTAAAGCTAGTGTTTTTGACCTAATATAGGACCCTGTTGGTTATTTGCTCTTATAGACCACGCACCCAGCGACTATGGGAAACTGAGCCGTCCATTGGAAGGGGATTCATTGCAGCAGCTATGTTGTGTGTTGGTATTATGCAAAGCTAAGCGTCACGCGTGGTTCCAGAGAAGTGTGTCACGTTAATGCCTACCACCCTCATACTCCCCATAGCCTCATTAGGGTCTAATGCAGACTCACTGAGCCGTTTAGAACTCGCTGAATGAAGCGTGTCGTTGTGCTTCCAATGCAAATGGTAGCTATGATCACATGTAAACATTAACTCGACATGCGGTGCGACAGTATTTGTAGCGCCATTACGCTATTCTTGGAAGTGTGCTCGCCTTGTCATTATAAGTATCTGATTGTTGCTTGTCAGGAGGTTGCTCATGGGCGCAGATTTGCATGTGCTCCGATGAAACAGACAAATGTACATGCATGTGCAGCAGACACACTTTTCCATCCATAAGTCCACGAGTCAATCCAGGAGTGTCCAAAGTGCGGCCCGGTGGCCATTTGTGCCCCACGTTTGGATTTTATCGGCCCTCGGGGCAGGTTTCACAAATAAAATAAAACCCCCAAAAATCACCCCTAAAAATGGGAAAATTAGAGCAAAAGGCACAAAGCAGGGCCGCACGGTGTATGAGCGGGTACCACGTTGGCCTCACAGTCAGGAGGTTCAGGGTTCAAATCTCCGTTGGGCTTCTCTGTGTGGAGTTTGCATGTTCTCTCCGTGTGTGCGTGGGTTTTCTCCGGGTACTCCGGTTTCCACCCACATTCCAAAAAAAAAAAAAATAAGATAAATAGAAAAAAAAAAATAAACAATAAAAAATAAAAAAAAAAAAAAAAATTAATTAATTAACCAAAAAATAAAAAGAAAACAAAACAGGAAAAAACCCAACAACCAACCAAAAAAAAAAAAAAAAAGAAACAAAAAAACCAAAAACCAAAAAAAGAAAAAAAAAAATAAAAAAAAAAAAAAAAAAAAAATAAAAAAAAAAAAAAAAAAAAAAAAAAAAAAAAAAAAATTAAAATTAAAAAAAAAAAAAAATTAAAAATTTTTGGCATTTTTACAAAATAAAAAATTTGGACACCCCTGTGTGCCTACTTGACGAATGACTTCTTCCAGAGAAATAAATTCACCAACCGGTCTCACTTTACAATAAGGTTCACAAAAATCCAGTAGTTACTGAGGAGCTAAGGAAGAACTAATGAGGAACTAATGGGGAACTAATAAATAGATTAGTTACTAAGGAAGACAAGGAAGAAGACAAGGAGGAAGACAAAAACTTAGAGTAGTTACTTTAAATTAAAAAAGACGTTTTTACGACGATTCGATTTGCATCACGATTTGTGGTTGTGGTTAGATTCAAGGACGATTTTGTAACTTATAATCGATTCAGTAACTTAAAAAAAAAAAATCAACCATTCTGACTGTGAAATAAATACCTGAATCATGGACAATGCAAGTGAAGTGTTCTAAATTCCCTTTTCTTTTAGTAAGAGAATCAGGTGTACATTAATTATGCATATAAATAAACGAGTAAACAACAATTCAGGGCAAATGTTTCTGGTTGAATTAACAATGAATTAAATAACAGGTTGAATGATTAATTCTATCTGATAAAACATCCATTCATCCATCCATTTTCTATGCCGCTTATCCTCATTAGGGTCACGGGGATGCTGGGGCCTATCCCAGCAGACTTTGGGCGAGAGGCGGGGTACACCCTGGACTGGTCGCCAGTCAATCGCAGGGCACATATAGACAAACAAAGACATACAACCATTCACACTCACATTCATACCTATGAACAATTTAGAGTCACCAATTAACCTAACATGCATGTTTTTGGAATGTGGGAGGAAACCGGAGTACCCGGAGAAAACCCACACAGTGGTACCCCAGTGTGTGGGTACTTAAATTAATTATTTTTTAAAATATGTATTGAAATTGATTTATTTAAATAAGTAATTTAGTTATACAATACATTAATTCACTGTCTTGTATTCTTTATGCTTCAATAGTAACGTTTTAAAATTGACCATTTGAACCCGGGTCTTTCAGATCTCCTGACTGTGTGGCCAATGTGCTAACCACTCATCCACCGTGCGGCCCCCGATAAAACATGACTAACTTTAATTTGATACCTCAGTCACTTCTCTAACCAAAGTATGAAAGAAGTTATTTCGCACCACCAGATTAGAATGAAATGTCACGTGCCGATAGATATTCAAGTGAATGAATATACTACATACTGTAACGTTTGCACAGATGCTATTAAAGCTACGAGGAGGTGTTTGATCGACACGCTTGTCATTGCAAGAAAAAATGGAACATACGCCAGAACGACAGGGGCTCCCAAACGACAACCAGAAGACAAACATGCACAAACTTAACGCTCGCTACGTACCTTTTATCTTGTCCGGACGCTTCCATCCATGAGTTTGAAAGGCTTCCAGTTGGACTTAACTTTGGATGTGGTCCAACACTCAGTATAAATCTCATAGCAAATTGAAGAGGAAGAAGTCATCTAGCTAACAAGCATGTACACCAATGAAAAAACATTGCATATCTTAGGCCGTCCACATGGACTCTTCCTACAGAGCATGCATGCTCAGCGTCACAGGACGTCATCCGTGCGCTCCACTCAACAGGCATGACTAACTTACGACAAATCAAACCGTTAAAAGGGTAACGTTTAACGTCTTAATCATTAAAGCAGCAACAAAAAAAAAACCCACATATCCATATAAAACCTTCTGTGCTTTATTGGTTAGCTCAATATATGTGGTCTGGAATGGCAATTTGGGGAGCACAGATGGATGGAGTTGGATCATAGGAATATAAATCGATCTAGTGAATGAATCGTTACACACCTAGTTATAAGTGAGAAAGCAAATTAGTGTCATATCTAATCATTCATTTTATTTGTACAATATTTGGAGGGCCAATAAAAAATGAGCTGGCCTTAAGGCAGCACGCTCGATACCCCTGATTTACATGGACTCCCTGTAAGCAAAATTCTTATAATGATCATTTTGACTACTTTGAATGTTTACAATATAAAAACACCAAAACAAGACAGAGGCCACACATGACACTTTCGATACCCGCGGTTTAGCCCGTCTTACTCTTAACCTACTTCTTCATCATGAATTAACTACTGATCCATAACACTGCCAAACCATGATCGAGTATGCTATGGGTCAGGGGTCGCCAACACGGGGCCCACCGGCACCAGGTAGGCCCTCACGGCCACATGGGGTGCCCACAAGCCTGCTTTTGATTTGGGTATTCACTTAATGATGTGAGAACACTAGAAGGGAATGCATTCTGAAATACAAAATGTGAGTTGGGGATACCAGCATTTTGTTGATGTTCTGGTGAAGCAAGCGTGTTCAATTTGTTTGGGTAGAAATAAGCTATGAAAATGAATGTTACATAAATGAATAGCTCTTGACCATTCTCATTTTGTAAAAGTAGCTCACACGAGAAAAATCGTTGGTGACCCCTGCTTTGGATCATGAGCTATTCCCTTTCTTCCGCCATATTTACCTCACGGGTCTTCCACAATGTGGGATATTTCTGCACATGTCACCAAGTCACCTTATCACAGAGCACTCCTTGTTGTGTGTGTGTGTGTGTGTGTGTGTGTGTGTGTGTGTGGAATGGATTCCCTTCAGGCTCTTCGTGTCAGAATTTCCACATGTTCATCATGTCAGACACGGTAACTCGTAACCCAAACAATTGCATCATCGCCAAAACTTGCCAAGAAGTCCCAGCATTCCATGTGTCGGGACTCTACGGAGACACCAAGGATGTGCAGACACAACAACACACTGAAACACACCCCACCCTAATTCATATGTACAAAAATAGCAACATGGGCCTTATTTAATAAAATACATGTATTAATAATAATGAAGAGATCCCTAGAGGGCAACACAGAGGAGGAGAAGGTTCAAATAGTGAAAACAACAAATCTCTAACAAAAACAAACAGGACACACATAGAACATGTATTACTTAATACCAAATACTTAATATCGTATTCATAACATGGCGAGGGAACAGCTTAAATTAAATTAAAGTAAATACATTTACAATGCATTTACTTTGCAAACGTATCAGCATTTGGGACCAAATGTGAGGGGAAAGAAAAACAGCAAAAATACAGTTTGGTAGTGTATCTGTGCACTGTGGAAGAAAGTTAGGCGGTGCATTCAAGGACAACGTGGGAGAAGTCGCTGCTCGCAAAAAACAACTTAAACATGCAAAAAAGGTGGGATTTCTAACTGTATATTATTTTTGTCAGTAATATAATGGTCCATATTTTCACAAATGTCAAATCAAATTTGATGTAGTTATTGACAAATGGTTGTATTTTTTTGTATGAAATCGCTCTGTTTTGAAATATAACGTTTTTAAATTGTATCTTAACTCGTGTATCTTTACATCCCTAGGATTTACACATACAGTCGTCACTCGTTTGTTCTGGTTAATTGGTTCCAGACCAGACCGCGGAAATTCCAAAAAGCAGGATTTATTATTAAGGTCAATATTTTTTGTAGTGCAAGCATCAAAAACCTGACCTAAATGACTCTCTAAATAGTGTAAATGTGTTTTTCATCATTATTAGAGTCCTGTAAACATAAAATAACACCCCATAGTCATCTTTTCACCTGTATTAGCCAATATAGTAGACGTATTTATAGAAATAAGACATCCTAAACATAAATAAAATAAGTTAGACTGACACGTTATCATTGACAGAGCACTTCCAGGTGGCTATATTAGTGTATTAGTATATTACAAAACCTAAAAACCAGTGTCGAATATAAGCTTATGCCGCTGATCATGGTTAAGGAGAGACTCACAATGCACTTCAGTTTCTTTATTAACAAGCAGAGAACACATGCAGTGAACACTCACACAGGAGCTGCTGTCAGCCACTCTCTACTCTGCTGATCTGCTAGCACTCAGAGAACAGTCAACTCTTGCCAGCCGACATCGTCACTTCCCAAGCTTAGCTTCTTAAGGACGCACAAGTTAAAGAAACTGTATTAAAATTCACAGTATGTCTTTTAAATGCCCTATATCTGTGCTTGCATTCGTTCAGCAATTTTTATGCTTGAAAATGTTTAAACCTAGGTCATGAATTTGCTTAAATAAGCCTTTTTTCCCCCACGTTAACTCATGAAACAGCAATCATTTGAAATAGAGTGAGGGTGCGATCCTCTAACCACGCTAACAACCAATGACTTAACAGATGTTACTTCTACTCTCCGATGAGTATGACGCTGTAATGACTAGATGACCATATAAGGAAAGCGGAAGTCATAACAATTCGATGGGGGAGTCCAAATGTTGCTTATGAGCCGTTTAATGGTGATGAGAGGCAAGTCAGAATACATGAATGTCATTTTTGTCTTCATTATTCCCGCACAGACATAGTAGCATGTGTGAGGACCGCGGATGCCTTAGGGTAAGATTAATCATTACACACACACACACACACGCACACACACACACACACACACACGCACCCTTGTTTCTCCTTGGAGTGCATAGACAGGCGTAGGTCTATAAAGGCTGCACCCAAGCACAGCATATGTTAAAGAGAGCTCAGCACAGTCTCTTTCACACACACACACACACACACACACACATATCATCGCACAAGTCGGACCCACACACACTCTCCTCCTGGGATATGAACACCTTCATCCTCACCCGCCTCTTCTGCCTCGGTAAGTCTTCCCAGTTCCTGCAGAGATAAGAACATGAGAAGTAGATAGAAATGAGACAACTTGTCCGATCAGAGAGGGAGTTCTGCTTTTTTATAGAGAAGAGTGCCTGAGCAGCACATTTTTGTTCGAAAGTTAATTAGAAATGTTTTCACATTCAATTTCCAGTGTTACAGTTAGAGACTGGCTGTGTTCATTTAGTTCCACAATATGGCAACTATCTTTAGTCTTTAAGACCGCTTAAAATGTACTTTTACTCTTTCAAAATGTATGTCCCCCCCTCCCACCTCAAGTACTTTACAGTGTTTTCGGTGCTCAGCTATCTGAGGCCTCATCCTCCGGAGAGCTAGGTATCGTGGCGGGGACGTCGGCTTCTGGGGAGGGCCTCCAGGTCTTGCTGGGCAATGCCGAGGAGGACGATATTGACCTAGATGAACTTGCAAGTGAGTTTCTCTATGATTTGATCCCGATTTCTTCATTTTTTTATACAGTATGAGAAAAACTGGGCGAGTCGCCTGTCAATTTGTTCTTTTTTGGGTCAGTCTGTACTGTGCAAAGCAGTGCTCAGTCTGAATTTTACGACCATCATATTAAAAACATTTCTCACGTTCTTTACGCTTGTTGCTGGGTAGAGTTCCCAGGGCTCAACTATTACTGCCCCATAGGTAAGTGAAAAAACAACCTGCTTTGAATGACAAAGAAAGGGCTGACAGAGGAAGTCAGACAAAATTACACCCAAAACGGCACTTTAAAAATACAAATACAGCGGTACCCCGGGATACAAAAAATTTGGGATAAGAAAAATTTGGGATACAGGATTTTTTTGCTTTGGGTTATGAAAAAGTGTTCACTTTACGAAAGGTTGTCAATCTTGCCAAACATCGGGGGTTTTTTGGAATTTTTCTGATTTAACTCGCCCGGCGCGCGGCAAAAATGTCGTTTTGCAGCATACCGGAAGGATACCTACTGGAGGCACGGTGGAGGTAAGTGTACGTACTGTTTGTATCACGTAATGTTCTCTGATCGGTTTATCGCTGCCAGCGTACGTACTGTACTGTACTGCACTTCGCTTCGTATTAAAGGTAAGAAACTTTTAGAATTTTAACTCAATGTACATTCTATTACAGGTTTTATTATTACATTACATTTGTATTACAATACAATAATGTGCAGAACAGTGTGTGAGGGGTCTCCCACGGTCAGTGGAACGAATTAGGCAATTTACACGTTAAATGTTGTCCGGGTTATGAAAATTTTGCCTTACGGGGGTACCACTGTATTTCATGTATATACATCACATTTTGGTCATTGCAGGTGATGCACAAAAGCTACAAAAAATCAAGAAAAAATAGCAGTTGATGTTTAGCTCCAACAGTGAGAGAGTAAACAGAGTCTGGGTGACCAGAATCAGTTTTGGGCGAGGAGGGTGGGGAGGCCCCATTACTTTCTATGAGGCTCACTATGCCGTTCTTAGAAAAACCCTGTTTTAAGTGTATTCATGCTCGTTTTCCAGATGAGTTTCTCCGAGATGACAGAAAGAGAAGAAAAGGCAAAGGCAAGAAGAAGAACAAGCAGAAGAGCAGGAGCACCACTGCATCCAACCCAAGGCACACGTTCTTCACCCAAGGCCTCACATCCACCCTTGAAACCACAGAGGACCCCTGCACCTCCACCCACCTGGGCTACTGCATCCATGGCTACTGCAAACGCATGGAGGGCCTGCAGGAACCTGTGTGCATGTGAGTCCACAGGCTGGTTATTTGCTATGTGTGATCTTCCAAAATCATCTATTCATTGCCACGTTTTCCAGCTGCACCAAGGGTTACGACGGTGAGCGCTGCGGCATCCAAACCCTGGAGACCATAAGAACCAAACCAGAACAAGCTGACGACAACGTTGAGTGGGTCCAGATGGCCTTGGTGATCACTGCTCTGGTTTTGTCCATCTTCAGCTGCACTGCCGTGCTGCTCATGGCCTGCGCACAGTGAGTACACCACAGCCCCATCTGTGCATGCAAAGTCAGACGTCAAGGGAGTTTAAGCGGAAAATGTCTGGATGGACTCTTGAGGTCAGAGGTGAAACTGTCCATCAGTGTCTTTTCCAGTGAGGTGAAACACCAACGCTGAATTTGCAAAGAAAAGAGTTATCCTTCTTCAATATTAGTAATAATCAATACACTTTTGTAAAGAAAACACTAAATACTTTACCATAATCTCATTTCGAAACCTGGAAAATTGTTGTTCTATGTGTTTTCCCTTTTTAAAAATACTGTCATCATTATCATTATATAACAAGATATAATATAACAATACATATTATAACGATACATAATATAAGATACTTTTTTTACATTTTGTTAATGCTATTGTTTTTATTATTGTCATTACTTTAACTTAACTTGCCTTATTAAGTTCTATGAGTGGAAAGCGTTATTTACCCAGTCCCCTGCGTCCCTAGCGAGGATAAGCGCCCTGACATGATTTGTCAACTTTGCTTGAATATGTTATATATTCTTGGTAATTATGTTGTACATTGTTGAATTTTTTTGGAAGCAAAGGGTACATTTGCAAAAATTACATTTAGCGTCTCGCTGTTCAGTCTCATTTCCGGACGTGACGTCATCGGGATGACACAAACATAGCAGTGTACGAGACAGAGGCTGTTTAAGGTGATTATAGTAACTATGGATTTGAGCGGTGTCAGTAGTTTTTGAGGGAGAAACATTTGATGAAATAGAGAACTTGTAAAACATGGACTTAAGCCTTAAAGGAAAAATATTCTCCTTCAGGTACATTGATGGTAACATGTAATACAGTATTTTGGCATGTTTTGATGACTTTTTTTATTGTGTATTTTACTGTCGTTGCCGCCCCCGCCACCCACCGTCAACATATTGCTGTGAAATTTTTTTTATATAACAGGGTAATGCTTTTCATACTTGTTGCTATGGTGGAATAGTGTTTAAATAGAGATGTCACTTACGGAAATTACGCTTTGGTAATGTAATTAACTTTTTTAAAAATGTAATTAATAATTATTTTAATTAACTTAATTAAGTTCATTAATAATATTTTTTTTTAAATACCAGTTTGTCATGAACTATATTTGTAATTTTTGTGAATTTACTGTTCGCTTTCAACAAATAAACAAATAATAATAAAACGAGCAAAAAAAAGCAAAAGTTGTTAAATCATGTCAGTGACGTTCTAACGGGACGCTGCAAACTTCCTCCTGGCAGATTACCAAAAAATTAAAACAATGTTAGAAAAAATTTAAAAAATACAGTAAAATAACATGATTGTGTGAGATATACAATAGTTAAATACCATAGTTATATTGCATATTAAAAACGGATATCACCGATCGAAAGTGAGCAAGATCCTGTGGGTTGGCATCAAAAGCCAGTTACGCAACAGAAAGCACACAACACACCCTAAACACTCCCTAAGCGTACGGCGTCTCTGCCTCACTTGTACTTTTACTCGTGAAATTTTCAACTACACCAAAATAAGGGTGGCTCATGTTTTACCGAAAAGTGACACACTTACTGGAAGCCAACATCTCTTCAATATGTTACCAAACAGGTGCAAGTGCAAGCAGGTCAAAAGTCCATATAATTTGATTTTTTTATGGCTTTACAACTGCAGGGACTGTAGCGGTGTTGGACTGATTAGAAGAAGAACCTGTAAAACATCACATGTATCGCCACTAATATAGGTCAAAATAACAATACAATAGAATGGAAGTAGTAGTAGTAGTAGTGGTAGTAGTCTGTCTCTGCTAAATAATTCCATGTATTGTACTGTATGTATGAGTATAATGAGAAAATATAGCTCATATTACAAGAAAAACACAAAATAAAACTTTACAAGAGTAAAGTTGTAGTATTATCATCATAAGTGTATATGCATGTAAGGGTGAGGACTAATAAAGTTGTAATATTAAAAATGTTTTTGAATATTACCAACAGTAAATTGAGATTTTTGGGGAAGAAAAATAGAACATTTTACAAAAAAAGGTAATAATCTCTCAAGAAAAAGCTGTCATTGTCTATTAAATAAAGTCATAATATTACCATCATAAGCATACACTAAACGTGTGTTATGAAGAAAACTAAAATGTTGCAATGTTGTGAGTGAAATGGAATTGCAAGAAAATTGCTCTGTTTTTAAAAAAAGAAAAAAGTCAATAGGGCAAGAAAAAAGATGTTCTCTCAATCAAGTTGTAATCTTATTTTTGAAAACATGATATAAACAGTGGAACCTCAACTTAGAAAAACCTCATTAAAAAAATTCATAATACGAATTGGGCTTCGAAGATATTTCTGTCCCATTAAACAAAAAAAATAAAAAATTCAAAATATGAAAATGAGAAAGTGCCACCCAGATTTTTGAATGTGCTGCCCCGCCTACAAGCTGCCCTCCCCTGGGGTGGTAATGCATCAAAACCGAAGAAGCTGCCCTCCCATTGGTTGTCTCCCATTGTCCCCTTCCTCCTAACGATGGCCAATCACGGCGTCCCTTTGATCAGCGTACCGGAAATCTTCCGTTAAATATTAAAATTAAAATACTGTATAAAAAAAAATCACCGTATTACATTTAGTATGCAATGTATTGTACTCATTTAAATGGGGTTACAGTACTTAAACTTATGTATGATTTCAGTCATCTGTCAAAACTCTGTTCTTTTCTCCTCCGCCATCAAGCTCGCTTCGCTAGGCCCCAAAGGTAGTGTCAACACTTATTATTATTTTTTCATTGCTTTTGTTATTTTTTCAGCGTTTTTTTTAACATTCATGCACAAAAAATGTATAAAAATGTACATATTTCTTTTGGGTGAGTACAATATTTACACTTTATACGACTGTTTTTCAGGGGGCTGAAACGAATTACACCATTTATAGGATAAATCTTGTCTCATAATACAAAAATTCCAGGACACAAAAGCGAATTCATTTTGTATCTTGAGGTTCCATTGTACTTCTGTCAATGTGAGGACTAAAAAGTTGTAATTAATAAGAGGAAGAGAAAAAATATTATGAGAAAAAAATATGTAAATATTAAATATTCATTCATTTTCTATACCGCTTATCCTCATTAGGGTCACGGGGATGCTGGAGCCTATCCCAGCAGACTTTGGGCGAGAGCAGGGTACACTCTGGACTGGTCGCCAGTCAATCGCAGGGCACATATAGACAAACAAACATTCACACTCACATTCATACCGATGGACAATTTAGAGTCACCAATTAACCTAACATGCATGTTTTTGGAATGTGGGAGGAAACCGGAGTACCCGGAGAAAACCCACGCAAGCACGGGGAGAACATGCAAACTCCACACAGAGATGCCCAACGGAGATTTGAACCCTGGTCTTCCAGATATCCTGACTGTGTGGCCAATGTGCTAACCACTCAGCCACCGTGCGGCCAATGTTAAATATTATATAATAAATAGATGTAATGAGTAATACTTCTGAAAATAAAGTCACAATACATGACAGCACTTGTGTTATGATGGGGATTTCATTGTAAGATCAAAGAGAATATTCAACAAAAAAAATCTTTTTTCTTGGCAAATTAGGACTAGCACGTGGTAATATTATCATCACCGACGTACAGAAGACCTGTGTCGAAATGAGGAATTAAAAGTGAAAAAAGATACAACATTACAAAAATATACTTACGATGTGAAAAAGCTATCATCTGTCAAGAAATAAAGCCTAATTTTATATACTTTTATCAGAATAAAATTGCATATGACCATATTAAACGTACGCCACTCTTGTTTTAGGTTGAGGACTAAAATCCAACAATAAATTAGTTAATGTTTTGTCACAGCAACACCATCATCAGTAAGGAGACAAATCTGTCCGTGTTTGTTCCGGACAAAAAAACTACACACACTGAATCACTTTTATTGGCTTTGATCCATCACATTTCAGCCTTCATGTCGATGTCGGATGGAGAAATGGCAACTTTAGACAACGGCTGTGGGAATTTGGCTCGTTAAACCACTCACGCCACGTATCTTTTGTAGTTACAGGTCACATAAAGACTTTCTGGCGTCCTACCTGGGTAGCTGGTCTGAGCAACAGAAGCTGCAGAAGCCTAACGGTGATGTTATGGTGTGAGCGAACGCATGAACTGGAAGGAGGTGGGTGCCATTTATTATTCTAACAATCCATAATAAAACCACAATGAGCACTGTATCCAGCCATGTGTTTTCACTGCGTACACAGCCACCACAGAGTATTGGGGCCACATTGACAAAAATAAAAAGTTACGATTTTGAGTATAATGTCATAAATTTACAGGAATAAAGTCACAAGGTCTAAAGGTCAAAGATCGAATTTTTGTAGCTGTCCCGGGCAATGCCTGTTAAGTATTTAAATAATCTGAGATTTCAAGAACAAAGTCCTAAATTTACTTTTATAAAGTCATTAATTTATGAGAAAAAAATAATGACTTTATGACCTTTGGCCTTGGGCATGTGGACGAGGCAAGCTAAGAAAGGTAGAAATGAAATGGGCACCCTAATCTGTGTCTGCTTGTGTTTTGCAAGGCCTGGGTTCGAATCTTTGCTTGGCATCTCTGTATGGAGTGTGCATGTTCTTCGCGTGCGTGAGTTTTCTCCGCGTACTCCGGTTTCCTCCCACATTCCATGAATGTTAGGTTAATCGGCGACTCTAAATTGTCCGTAGGTATGAATGTGAGTGTGAATGGTTGTTTGTCTGCCCTGCGATTGACCGACTGACCGACCAGTTCAGGGTGTACCCCGCCTCTCGCCCGTCCGACCCTAATGAGAATAAGCGGCATAGAAAATAGACGGATATTGCTGCTACATTATAAAAAAAGCTTACCTGAAGCAAGTAGAAAGTTTCCTTCTTTCCTGAAGAGCTGTGCTCTATTTACCCTTTGACACGTAGAAAAACATCTTTATTCTGGTAAATTTATGAATTTACTCTTGTAATACTACGACTTTATTTTTGTATGTTAGCGACTTTTTTTCTCTCATATATTTATGACTTTATTCTCATAATAAAGACATATATAAAGTCATAATAAGTCACTTTTATTTTGTAACTTTACAACTTTTGTCATGAATTTCCGACTTTTTAAATTTGCAACTTTTTTCTTGTAAATTTACAACTTTATTGTTGTGAATTTACCACTTTTTTCTCATATAATTACAACTTTATTTTGGTAATAGTACAACTTTTTTCATAAATTTCCGATTTTTTAAATTCGCAACTTTTTTCTTGTAACTTTACAACTTTTTTTCATACATTTTTGACTTTGACTTGCAACTTTATTCTTGTAAATTTACAACTTTATTTTTATAATAGTACAACTTTTTTCATAAATGTTTGACTTTGTACACAACTGTTGCAACTGTAAAGGACATTTGTGCGCCCCCTATGGGTTGTGGTAAAAATGCTTTGGAAGACATGCTAGCATACAGGCAATACAGATATCATCAAAGTTTTATAATCATTAGCCAAAGGATCAATGACTTCTAGGCAATTAGTTAGGTGCTTGTGCACATATTGCTTGATGGCAGCCATGTTTTCCACCCAATCTTGCTCAAACTTTAGACACATGTTCTTGTCAGTCCCCTAAATATGTTTACCAAATTTTATGATGATTTGAGGACACGCCCTAGAGTTACAGTGGGTAGAGCTGTGTGAGAAATTTCAGGTCATTTAAACTTATTCTCAAGTCATTCATGTCATTTTGTCGTCTCCTCAGGAAGCCACATCTCCTCCGGACGACCAGAACCCGATGATTGAATAATTGCTTCGTTAGATGCAGCATCAACTGTCGACAAGTCAGCGTTTAATTTATTTAGTGTGATTGTTTATCTGCATGAGTTTTTGTATGTTGAATTATTATTATTACTATTATTATTATTACTGTATGTGAGGATGCTGAGCATCCCGTTCACAGACAGCTCTGGTTTTATTTATTTCACTGCACTTGTTATATGTCAGAGAAACTGTCATCACCTCACTGTGGGAAAAGACGAGTTGACAATAAAGTGTCTGAGTGTTATTTGTGGGTTTGTGTTTACATTACCTCAACATTTCATAGTCAGCCTTTTACTGAACCATAAGAGCAACACGAAAGATACTGTAGAAATGCAGTAGGAGCAACCAGACGGTGTCTCACAAAAGCGAGCACACTTCAGACATTTCAGCAAACATTTTTTATTATAATAATACCCTTGGAAGGACTTTAGAGTAGTCAGTGTACAGCTTGTATAGCAGTGTATGCTTCCTATCTACTGAAAAAGTCTTGACACACAGCCATTATTGTCTGTAATTATGGCAACACAAGTGAGTAGCAAGATAGCAGTGCCATGGTCAGGGGCTGCATGAGTGCTGCTGGCAAAGCGGAGATGTGGTTTATTTAAGGGAAACATTAATTTTGAGCAAGGGCAAGGCAAGTTGATTCAACGAGCACAATTAGTACACAAGGTTCTTCAGTGTTTTACAGAAAAGAAGAGTAAATACACTTGACGAAATCTTTCCATAAAATAAATAAAAAGTTAAGGGTGCGGATAAAATGATTTCAGTTGTCAAATGCACGCTCAAATAGAAACGTTTTCAGCCTGGATTGGAACATTGCCAAAGTTGAGGATTCTCGCACATCTTCTGGAAGGCTGTTACTTACAGTTTTTTAGTTGATGTTTGTTCTTTTTAAATGAAATAGTCAAGGCCCCCTAATAGCTTTGACTGGGTACCCAGGTACCCTGTGTGGTACCCTTCTTTTAACGCCCCAAATGCTTGTCACCCCCATGCTACAACTTGAAATGGAAAAAAACAATGTATTGAGACATAAGGGCTTAGCTACAACCAGTTATGAAAACAACACTTATACGTACGTATAAGATAACCCGTGACCTACTGTGAGTTCTACCAGTAAATACCAGTAAAAGTACTTTAAAACACCTTGTGTGAACACAATAATGATAATAATGAAATAAATAGTCTCCTCCTGTATGTTTCTCCCTATGATTCCGTTTTTGCTTAGACTGTAAACATTGAGCCACTTTAATTCCGCTTTACAAAATAGGTTCACAAAGGTGTGGTTTGTGAGTTTCCACTGCTTGCATGCGGGCCCTGGGCTTTTGTGTGGGTGACCATAGAAACCAGGTAAACAAAGCAGCAATGGTTGGTCAATCCCAGTGGTTTCATTACTGGTTCAAACAAGGGACACTTGGAATTTCCTGGGTGTGGCTTCACCTTGATCTTTTATTCATTCACCTTTTTTATGGAAGAGGTCAGCATTTATTTTTTTGTTGAATGACATTTGTTGTTTACCAAATGTCAGTCATTCATGTTTCTAGGTACTTTAAGCTATATTACATTTTTTGTGAGAGGAAACCTATGTTTGCGCAGAACATGCAAACTCCCCACAGAGATGCCCAAGCGGACATTCAAACCATTCCAGATTTCCTGCCTGCAGTGTCATTTTAAGTCCCTATATTATTAGGAACTTTTTAATGAATGCATGTTCAGCCGCAAGCTTACATGTCTCTCAACATTTTGCACAACATTTCCTGTGTGGTGGTCTTGACACTTGTCTTCAGACCTCCTGTGGTTTTGTCTCACTCCTTTCTTCCTGTGCGTGCCAGGACTCCGTGTTCTTGAGAACATTTGGCCCCTCATTGTTCGCTGCAGCATCAAACTTCATATTCTTTATATGAGAGACATTTCAAATGATTCAACACTCATTGTGCAATCTGTTTAGATGTAACATTTAGAAATGTATTATATCATATAAATCTAAATCTATATTATAATCAATATAATATAAATCTAATTTTGATTCTATTAGAACAAAATCATATGAAATTTTCATCCTCATGAGTTATTTTGAGGGTTGCTAGTAACTCATGTCTAGGACAGCTGGTCGAGGCAGATGGGTGCCCCAACCTGCCTCTGTACATTTAGTGAGGTTTACATTTAGAGAAGAGGTTTTCATTACCAAAAACCTCTAAACTAAAATTCTATTATACTATACTATACGATACTATTATATAAAATGTACGTACCCGTGAAACATTGTTATAGCAATTCAATGTCTAGATCTGGGGTCACCGATGTTTCTTCTTGTAAGAGTTACTTTTACAAAATAAAAATGGCAGAGAGCATTTTTCTGACATTTATTTTCATAGCTGATTTTAACCCAAATTAAAACCAAATATGCTTCTTTTGTCAGAGTATCAACTTAATGTTGATATCCACATCTCACATTTTGTATTACAGAATGCATTTCTTTCTTGTGGGCCGCACGGTGGTCGAGTGGTTAGCATGTTGGCCACACAGTCACGAGATTTGGAAGACCCGGGCATCAATGTGTTTGCATGTTCTCCCCGAGCGTGCATGGGTTTTCTCTGGGTACTCCGGTTTTCTACCACATCCAAAAACCTGCATGTTAGGTTAATTGGCGACTATAAATTGTCCATAGGAATGAATGTGAGTGTGAATGTTTGTTTGTCTGCCCTATGATTGACTGGCGACCAGTCCAGGGTGTACCCTGCCTCCTGCCCAAAGTCGACTGGGATAGGCTCCAGCATTCTGGCGACCCTGGTGAGGATGAGCACCGTAGAAAATGGATGGATTTCTTTCTTGTATTCTCACATTATTAACTGAAAACATAAATGAAAAGCACCCTTGCGGGCACCTCGTATGGTTGTGGGGGGCTACCTGGTGCCGGTGGGCACCCTGCTGGTGACCCCTGGTCTAGATACTGTGCAGATATGCCCCCTAGTGGCTGTGAGCTGACAGTATAACAACTGATTGGATATTTCTCAAACTTTGGTACAAGTAAAAATGGTGCTACGCCAGCTCTATCTTGTGGTATTCAGGGATAAATTGTAAAAATCTATATGAGAAATGTACAGATATGAAATAATTTTACAAATACATAGTTATTCCTCAAGTATTGCTGAAATTGAAAGCAAATTAAGTTGTCCTTTGTTGAAACATTAATGTTTAATTTACAGTACCTCATTTTCCTGCGAGTACAAGCCACATATTTCACGCTATAACGTGATGGTAAGCGGTGGTACAGTCATCCCTCGTTTATTGCCGTTATTTGGTAATAAGTGAATTTTCGTGAAATAGGATTCCTTATTTATAAATAGCGTATTTTTTTCAAAATATGAAAATGAGAAAGTGCCACCCAGATTTTTGAATGTGCTGCCCCGCCTACAAGCTGCCCTCCCTTGGGGTGGTAATGCATCAAAACCGAAGAAGCTGCCCTCCCATTGGTTGTCTCCCATCATCGTTTTACCAATACATTTGCATTGCAAATGTATTGGTAAAACCACAGAAGAAAACATGGTTACAGGACAGACAAAAAAGAAAAAAACAAAAGACAGCATTAGGTCACACCATTGGTTGTGCTTAAAGTCTGAGTAGGGAATATTGGGGAAAGGTTTGGCCGGTGGTAAACAGCTCGCGGCTCTGGTGCCGCACGCGGCTCTTCAGCCTCCTTGTTGTGACTCCCACGCTGAGCACTGTGATTTTTTTAACAACAAGAAGGAAAAGTACATTTTTGAAATGAGTACGAAATATTCGACTTAGCCCAAGTCCGTGAATGTATCTACACCGGGTTATGGCTGCTGATTGGATGAGAAATGGAAGGGGGAGGGGCACCGGTGAGTTCAGTCAGTGAAACCCAAAAAAGATTGCTTGTGCGCTACCCCTACGGTAAGCTATCCATAACCATGAATCTTCTTCTTTTCCTTTCGGCTTGTCCCTTCAGGGGTCGCCACAGCGAATCAATTGCCTCCATCTAACTCTGTCTTCTGTATCCTCTTCTCTAAAACCAACTACCATCATGTCCTCTTTCACTACATCCATAAACCTCCTCTTTGGTCTTCCTCTAGGCCTCCTACCTGGCAATTCAAAACTCAGCATCCTTCTACCAATATATTCACTATCTCTCCTCTGGACATGTCCGAACCATCTCAGTCTGGCCTCTCTGACTTTATCTCCGAAACCTCTAACATGTGCTGTCCCTCTGATGTGCTCATTCCTGATCCTGTCCATCCTGGTCACACCCAAAGAAAACCTCAGCATCTTCATCTCTTCTACCTCCAGCTCTGCCTCCTGTCTATAATTTCAAAAAACTAGAGAGGTTAATTGTGAATAGCCTTCACTGCCAATGATGCTTGCTTACTTACCCATGTTCTTGATATGTGGTGAGAAATTAGCAAATCAAAAGAAAATGTAACATTGAAAGACATTTTTAAAACAAGCACTAAGCTTTTTTATGAAAAGTACCCAACTGCAGATAGAGTGAAGTCACAAAATTTGATGAGAAATGTGGTGAGGGATGGCTGTGGTACTTGGTGTAATCAAATATTATGTTTGTTCCACACAATTATGATTGAAAATGAAAGTGTGACAATAAGCCGTAAATGAGTAAGTCTGAATTTCTGTAACATTTGTTGACTTTATTGAAATGGCCAAAAATACAGAATGAAAAAAATTATTTTTTATTTATAATGTTTTTGATCCACTCGAGTTGCTTGGCTGAGAGAAAAGAGTACACTCCGGGCTTTTTGATGATACCACACTTATGGCCAAATGAAGTGACTCCGACCAGGACTCCTTTGCACAACAACGGACCACCAGAGTCACCCTAAAGACAAAACACAAAAAGTGTTTGGTTGGATTTTTGTTTTTTTTGTTTGCTTGAAACCTCCACACAAATGAACACTTACACCACAGGTGTCCGCCACCTTTTTACCATCAGAACCAGCACATATCATGTCCTTAGTGATGATCGGGTTGAGATTGTAGTAGTCAGGAGAGTTGCACTTGACTCTGTCCACTACAGTCACATTGACAGACATGAGGACGTTGGACATTGTCTTGACGACGTTGTTTATCTTCCCCCATCCGGCCACCACGCAGCTGCTGCCAGCCAACGGATCTCTGCCGGTTACAGGCAACGGCAAAACTCCCACCGTCTTTGTCGTCTTTACAGCTTTGTCCAGCTGGAATTTGACAACAAGTTAGTGATTCCAGTTTAAATTGCTTTCTTTCTTACGTAACACACTTGAATGCTGAGATATACTGCCAGAAACATCACAACATATCATAGCAACCCCCATTTGCAGGCAAAAATGCATCCTCATAGCTGTGAGCAGCACACGGCATGACATCACATGAGACACATTCCCACAATATCGCATTTCTGCCCATCTTGATGTCAGCAATCTCATTGTTTTGGTCCGACAACATCTCACCTTGAGCAACTTGAGATCGTTGACCTTTTCGTTAGCATCGTAGCAAGGATGAGGGAACTGGCTTTTGACCTTCCTTATCTGGCGGGAGTCCTTCTCCGCATTGTTAATGGCATGTACACCAAGCAGCACCCTCTTGATACTGTGTGCATGACAACCAAGACACTTCAACATGGACTCATTAGTATATGTATTCGCGTACACATACTGTATAATAATGAAATAATAATTAAATAAGAATACACTTGAGCAAATTAACATAACATTGATCAAATGACTGGCCAGTAATTTGAAATGTATAATATAAAAAAAGATACTGTACATATTATATTATTATAATATATTTAAGGCCGCACGGTGGCTGAGTAGGTAGCACGTTGGCCTCGCAGTCAGGAGGTTCAGGGTTCAAATATCCGTTGGGCATCTCTATGTAGAATTTGCATGTTCTCCCCGTGCGCGCGTGGGTTTTCTCCGGGTACTCTGGTTTCCTCACACATTCCAAAAACATGCATGTTAGGTTAATTGGTGACTCTAAATTGTTCCATTAGAGTGTGAATGGTTGGTTGTCCATATTTGCCCTTTGATTGACTGAAGACCAGTCCAGTGTGTACCCTTGCTCGAAGTCAGTTAGTTGGAGAAAAATTGTCCATATGTGTTGTTGCTGTTTATCTATGAAAAACAATATTCTTAAATCTAGAAAGTGTGTTTAGTCTTCTTAAATCTATTGATTGACTGGCGACCAGTCCAGGCTGTACCCCTGCCTCTTGCCTGAAGTCAGCTGGGATAGACTTTAGCATACCCGCCACCCTAATGACAATAAGTAGTATAGAAAATAAATGAATGAATAATATATGTAAATGTATATGAATATTATCTTTCATTATTATATTCTATAACATATTTCGATAACTGAGCTCAAGAAAAAAATTGCAAAGTAAATAGAGAAGTGGTTTTCAAAGTGTGCAGCTTCAGAAAAATAGAGAAAAACATTTTTAGTACAGTATGTTTACATTTTATGTTTTTTTTATAGTTTTAACTTTAGTTCCTGCATTGAGAGAGTATACAAGACTCTGGGGTGAGCAGAAAATGCCTCAAAATATGCTCCAAAAAGTCAGGTTTTATTCTCTGAAGGGAGACTCGCTGTGGCAATTTAAAAACCACGGAACTAGCACATCTTAAAGCAAAAAAAGTCCAAATTTGCATTATTCAAACACTGATATTTTGATCACGCATGCATGTCTTACTCAGCACAGTGGGCTGCAGTCAGAACCCATTGTCTATGAATCAAAGTCCCTCCACATATTGGTTGTTTGTTCTCCAGCAGAGCCATGAATGGCATTGAGTGGGGCCTTACTTCACTCCCACCAATAATCTCAGCTGCATCATCTATGGACAAATTTAATAAAGTCATAAATGTAGTGATCACCAATCATTACAGTCATTCCAAAGTGTCATACTCACTCAGTGTGGCAATGAGAAGAGCCACGGCAGACAGGAACCCACTCAAATGAGCCGGTGACAACATCGCTATCCAAACAGAGCCCACCTTGATGCATCTCTTTTATACGCTTGGAGGACGCAAAAGTCTGAGTAAGCAAAACGACCACATTGCACATTGTGGTTTGTGACAGTTCCTGTCATGAATATCTCAGGGCTTCAGTGGGGCGGGGGGTTCTGGAAAAAAACGACATGAGACTCGTGAACACATGAGTCACAAGAAAGTGGGTTAAAGCTGATGTCAAACGAAAGTCTTGGCAGAGACTGGTGCTACAAAAATGTTTTTATACACATGAATTCATCTATGTTTGCCAAAAAAGCTGTTAAATAACCAATCGTTTGGTTAGCCACTCATACCATAACTGGGTTTTTATTATTGAATTGTTTAGACTAAACCAAAACATTTATTTTTTTCAATGGGAATAATGTAAAATCCAAAGAATCTGTTCCAGACACCCAAAAATATTACCAAAAAAGACATTATTATGAAGAATAATTACAGTTTTACAACCTGGGTTCAAATCTTCAGTGAAACTCTGTGTGGAGTTTGCATGGTCACCAAAGGTACTCCGACATCCTCCCACCTTTTAAAAACATGCATGTTAGGTTAATGGTGAGTCTAAAATGTCCATAGGTATGAATGTGAGTGTGAATGGTTGGTTGTCCATATTTGCTCTTTGATTGACTGACGACCAGTCCAGTGTGTACCCTTGCTCGAAGTCAGTTAGTTGGAGAAAAATCGTCCATATGTGTTGTTGCTGTTTATCTATGAGAAAACAATATTCTTAAATCTAGAAAGTGTGTTTAGTCTTCTTAAATCTAGATTGACAGAAGAACATTGTATCTCAATTGATGAATCTCGAAGCATTGTTACCTCCAAGCTGCACGCATCCACAACTCAGCACTGCTCTCGCGTTCTCAGCACACAGCAAATCCATGTAGCGCACAAAATACAATCCAACATGCATTGTAAATGAAATAAACATTAGTAATAAACAAATCTATAGCAATTGGGCAGTACGTGGCAGGGAACAACAAGCGGAAACAATAACACAATTATGAACACTGTTCAGCCAAAGGTAAAATCCTGTTTGCACACATCAGACACTCAATTTGTTAACAGCATGTTACGAACAAAATGCTGTTTTGTAGCCTAGCATATTACTAATGCTGCAGCGGAGTTGCAGCGTAAGCGCTAAATCCTTTTGGTTGAAATAAGAAAAGCAGTCTCCTTTTAAGATAATTGGCTGATTTTGCAGTCTTAAGCGTAAATTGGACTTGAAATTTCTCACACCGCTCTGTGCGCTCAAAGAAACAGCCACTTTAACGCATCACCAACAAATTTGGTACACACCTTTAGAACACTGACAAGCACTTGTCTTTTTTAGAAAGATGATTGAAAAATATGGCCACCATCAAGCAAAAGGTCTTTACAACGATACCGGCAGGAGTTTGCAACTAATTACCCCTAAGTCATTAACCATTTGTTGAATTGTAATAAAACGTTGAGGATATCGGTGTTACATGTACGCTATCAAAGCATTTTGATCACAACCCATAGAAGGCACTATTATTTACAGTCAATGGGGTGGGGGGTCAACCATGCACCAATACCAAGGTCAGCTCAAACTCAGCTGTTAACTGTCTTTTGAATGGCACACTTACTGTAACAAATACACAACAAATCTGAATGTGATGCAAATGAAACCGTGCCCAATGTGAATGATTTTTGCAGAAATTAATATTTTCAGATGTTTATTATACGTCAAGTATAACGTAATAACTACAATTTGTAACGGTACGCTCTTTCTTTTTTGCTTTGTTGTACTTTTCAAAGGAAATCTTCACCACACTTTTTTTTCTCACGAAACGTCTCATGTGGTTTTGTCGCCCACACGTGAGACCTTTCTCAACACCAACACACATCGTCCCATCCCTCCGAAGTTACGTTTTTTTAAACCGAGACAAGACACATTTTCAGGTGCATTTAGATGCTTTAACTAACATTCAGCTAACATTGTCTTGTGGGTAACGCGAGACACAAGGATTGTTCAAATTAAACAAAAATAATATTTAAAATACAATTTCAAAAGTGGTTCTGGCAAAATTGTAACACAAAGGGAAACATTCCATTTGTGTACAGTTGTGTTTGGATGTTTCTCATTGCGTGTGTACAACACTCATGTTGTACACTCAGAATTCATTTTAATGATTAGTTGAATTGTTCTTTTTCCAAGGCGGAATGACTTTTCAAAATACAAAGTTGGTGATTGTTATATACAAGTTGGGTGCACAAGTTTGAATTTATTTTGGATTTTCTTCCATAATCAATACTATACTTGCAGTCACTTTTAATCAGCGGATTGTCTGCAGCTGATTTGACAGTTCTCATTTGATGGACCAATACTCAGAACGATGGGAAAGTCCAAGGAATTCTGTGAAGATCTCAGAAGGACAATTGTAAAATTCCACAAGATGGGAGCCATTTCTGAGCATCTGCAGAGTTTACGATCACGGTCATAAACTGTACCTAACTGCAAGTTATTTGGATATGACACCATTTTTTGCCTATGTATGCAAGAAGACCCATAATAACACCTGTCACTCTCAGGTGGAATTAAAGTGGTTAGGATGTTCAGACGATGCAGTTAGTTGATCTGGAGTAATAGGAAGTGTGTGTTCGTGGAGTGCACAGTGGATATTAGATGTCCCAGATGGAAAGGCATTGGTCCGCTCCAACAGTGAACAGCTGGCTAGCATCACAGTTTAGGGCCACGTGCAGGATACGATTTGAATGACCTGGAAAAGCAACAACAACATTGATATTGTACATTTTATGCAACAGTATCTTGGTAAAACAAAATAGTGATCAGTAACATTCTTAAAATACAGTGTCTGGATTCCTTTGAACAACTCCAAAAAATGCGACCTTGCATCAAATCATTTAATCCTTGATGATATGAGTGAGTCAGCCCAAAATATTTTGTAAATATCTTAATGATGAGGTCATCATAGGCTGTCCGACTGTCAGCTTATTGTTTTGAACTTAGATTTAGTTTGGCTGTAGTTGGGTTGGGTGATTTAATATAATGAGAATTAGGGCCACATTGAATAACAACAACAACAACATAGGGTCAACCAGTCCTCAACCAGTCCAGGGTGTCCCGCGCCTCTCACCTAAAGTCAGCTGGGATAGGCTCCAGCGTACCGTTGCGATCCTAATGAGGATAAGCTACATACAAAATGGATGGATGGAACATAAGGGGAAAAATCTCTATATGACCAATAAAACCTCATAATTAAAAATATATTAAGTTGAAATGCAACATGTAGTATTGTAAATTTTTTAGTGAATAAAGCCAGAATTTTATATATTTTAAAATTGTGTTTATTTGAAATAATAAAAACTACAATATTAACTTCAACCACAATGAAAGCAGAATTTTAGAAGTGATTTTGATTACTTTAATTTCATGAAACGCAAGAAATAATTTTTACCAAAAATAAAGCAGTCCTAACATGAAAATAACGTAATTTTATAACAAAATTAAAATTACAGGATTTTTTAAAAAACAAGATTGAAGTTGAAATAATCGGAAAAACGATTTGAAAAGAAAATGTACACATTTGTTTTCTTTTGTGTCTATGGGGGCGCTGCATGTGAGTTTAATGTTGACTATGAAACGCCATTTTACCTGCCAGGTGGCACCTCGGCCTGAGTGAAGATAACTCCCACTCCCAGCAGATGGCGCTGTGATGTGGGCGCCCATGACCTGTGACCAGGCGTCTGATGGCCTCCGTCCAATGCAGAGCGCAGATCTGCGGTCAGAGTTATAAGATATATACACTAGAGTCAATGGTGTATTCTCTCTCAGTGTTCATCAGTGTCTGTGTGACATCCAAAAAACCTGTGAGTTGCTGTCCACTGAACTGACACAAGTCACTGACTCGGTGTCCCAAATCCGAAGCTTCCCGTCTTTCCATCCTCCACCTGTAGCGATTATCTTTCTCTGCCACGGACACCACCCCATTGCCTGAGAGTAAACATTATATTTAGACAAAGCAGCCACCGCATTAGGTACATACATTCAATTCTGCCTACCTTGACAGCACTTGGTTGCTTCATTGTAGCAACAGGCTGATGTGACCTTGTGAGGCCTGTGACATCACTATCCCAAATGTGGAGAAGGCCTTCTGTGGATCCACTAGCCAGCTGCTCGTCATCCGGTGACCACTGAAGGCTGCACAGGCCCTCCTCCTGGACAACAGCGCCCACTAGAGGAGCTGGAGTCCGAGGGTCACAGTGATGGATGTTTCCCAAGGTTGAGCCACTGCCAAAGCATAACAAAACACCAAAAAGTTTAACACAGGGTACATATGTTGTTTAATTCACATTTGTGTTCTTTACGAATGCCTGTATAAAATGTAAGACGGTATTTTTCCTTGAGAAAAAAGTCTGAAGAAGACTTGAATCTTAAATATATTAATTAAATATATAATCTTATATTTGGGGTCTTGAGACTTATGCATGACGTCTCCCCAAGCCAGTCAGAGCTTTGTTTGTGCAGTTTGACAGTATTGAGTGTGGTTCGGGGGATTCTGAAAACCGGTCAGTGTCTGATGTGACCACCATTTGCCTAAAATAAGTTCACACCGATTCAGAGCATCCCACATGCTGAGTGGGTGACATGTAGGTCCTTGCAACGTGGGGCTGTGCATTGTCATGCTGCAACGAGAGGTGAGGCTTGTGCTATGTTGCTACCTGCTAAGAAGCTGCTGTTTCCAGGAAAGCGCTCGAACAACAGACATGTGTGAGGGTAGAGTCCTAACATTCTGCCTCCGTTCAACGTCCCACAACTGCAGAGTGGGATAGAGAGGAAGGCATCATACTCATTGCTGATTCATCCATCATGAAGCAAACACCCCTCATCCCCCTGACTCCAGCATGTACCTGCACCTCCCCTCGCCTTGTGCCAATAGACAGAACACGGCCATCTCTGCTCCAGCACAGGCACGATACAGTGTGGCGGCGGTCTTGGCCCGGTTCTAGACACGGATCCAGGCGTCCCAGCAGAGAGCGAGTTTCTGAATTCCAAATGTAAACAGAAGTGTCCAGAGCTAATGCAAGGAGGCCATTACAGCTGCAGTCAAGAAGATGTGTGTCTGGAAGGGAGGAGAAAGGAAGTGAAGGCGGGCAGATAGCTAACCAGCTTGGTAGGTGGCAGGCGAGGTAGGTTTTAGTCAGTGTTGATTGCTCTAAAACTGCAAGAGAAGCTCAGCTTCCTCTAAAATGTCTCCAAAAAGTGGTGAAATAAGTACTGCTGTGTGCACATTTCATTGACTATGCGCTAGAATACTTTCATCTTTTGTTCTTTTGTACTTATCACAGATAACTGACACCGCGTCCTTCTCATTCATCCCCACAGCATCATGGCGCTTTTTCACAGTACGACGCTGAGCATCTACTGACTTGGATGGGGAAGCATAGAGTGGGTTGTTCCACAGCGCGAAAGTGGATGGTAATTGGATAAATGCTGGGCTTTGTCCTGCCCATCGGACGCTGAGTATCTCTGGGGGTCTATGGGGCAGTGGGCTGGGCCGGACGCCCGGCTTCTGCAATATGATCAGAATCCTGTTTTGATTGACAGTGAAATGAGCGAATCAGCAATCTTGACGTATAAACATCCAACCGAGCACTTTCCAAGTTTTTCTTTTTGTTGTTTTGAACTGATGCAGAGACTTTACTGATCCCTAGCAACTTTGTCTTTGTTAAAAACCACTAGGAACGGAGCGTAGAATTTACACACAAATAAATAAACACTTTTATGATGTAGGCTGGGAAAAAAATGAGCTTCCCCTCCTTGGATGACAAGCAGCTGTCACTGATGTTAGTCTATCAAAGTGACTGTAAGACTGGTAGGCATGTACTGTACTGACCCTGAATAAAACATGGACATTTTGGGAAAAATACTTTTAGGACTAAATATTTTTTTCAACATCAGTGGAATAACAATTAATAGTAGATAACTATAAAAATATATATTTCTTAGCTGCTTGGCAGTTTGAGGTCTCTGCTTCATTCACCTCCATTATCTTAAAACTAGCATCACAACGCCTTCTCTCCTGTTTGCTCACTTGCTAACAAGTTTTGCAACACCTTTTCCAACAGGTCTCAGCGTCATGGCTGTATATCTGCTGGTGTGTGAGTGACAGGTAGAAAAGCTGTGACTTGCTTGGGGAAAAGTCATTTGGCACTACCTGATGTTTGCATGTATACATTGCTAGACTCCAAATATAAGACAAACAGTCTTTTTTAGATCTTTGCTCTAGAAAAAATATGTCAAAATAAAAAGATGGCCAATATGGTATATACAGTATGAGTAGGTTGCCAGGTAGGTAAAGAAAGTTAGACTGGTAGGTAGGTCGGTGTTGATAGGTATCAGTTAGCATAAGTAACTAGTAGTGCTATGTAGGTGAATTTGTATTTATTCTGTATTACAATTTTTTCTATTACTGTATGTATCTATGAAATACATAGCTAGACAGCATAGATTCTTACAATAGTCGTTTACCAGGGATGGCGCCGCCAACTTGAGTGCTGACTTATCGTGCAGACTCGCCAAAGATGTGTTCAGAACACAAAATGGCTTCAGATCACTTTGAATTTCTTCACAATCTGCAAAAAAACAAACCCCGGTATATATATATATATACAAATATTATACATTTAATGGGGTCTTCAATAATCTTCAGTTTTCTAGAAGTGTGTAGCCAAGTACCAGTTGACCGTGCATCTTCATGAGCAGTCCAAATCCATTCCTACAAAGTAAATAAACAAACAATGTTTTCCTCATGTCTTTAAAGGTTGTGCGTGTGTGCAATTTTCTTTTGTGAACAAACCTGTTGTGGGGCTCTAGCTGGGAACGAGAATCTCTGAGGGCTTGTAATGCTTTGTGCTTTTGGTGTAGTTTTAGGGTCATAGAGAGAGGTGTTTCTAATTAGTGGTGAATCTGTAAAAAAAAAAACAAATACAAAAATGACATGTTTGAAAGCCCTTTCATAAAGTAGGCTACACTTTTTTTTTTAACCAACTTTCTGTTCACTCGAAGTGTGTTAAAAACAAAGAAGTGTCAACAGTTGGAGCACAAGGTGTGATGTTCAGCCAAGGTGCAACTACCCACACAGCTGATGCATTTTTTCATGCAAATGCTCTAAATGTTTATCAAGTATTTTACACAGTGACTGATAACTTCCACAAACTAGAAATGCACTCGCAGAGCGCAGACCTTCGCCAAGCGCCATGGTTCCCCAAATGCCAAAATTGGCCGTGACCCGGATCGCTCCCAAAATTTCTCCCATATACCATTCATTCATTCATTCAAATTTCTGTACCGCTTATCCTCATTAGGGTCACGGGGATGCTGGAGCCTATCCCAGCTGGCTTTGGGCGAGAGGCGGGGTACACCCTGGACTGGTCGCCAGTCAATCGCAGGGCACATATAGACAAACAACCAGTCACACTCACATTCATACCTATGGACAATTTAGAGTCGCCAATTAACCTAACATGGATGTTTTTGGAATGTGGGAGGAAACCGGAGTACCCGGAGAAAACCTACACACGCACGGGGAGAACATGCAAACTCCACACAGAGATGCCCAACGGAGATTTGAACCCAGGTCTTCCAGATCTCCTGACTGTGTGGCCAATGTGCTAACCACTCAGCCACCGTGCGGCCCAATATACCATTTCTGACAATTATTTAAAATTTCATTCAAATCCATTCAGAACTTTTGAAGTAATTTAGAACACAAACAAATAGATAAAACATAACCTCATTGACGGAGGTAATTGAACAGAAACCCTACCTTCTGTTCTCCCTTGTGCTGCTTCATGTGGCCTAGTGGGAGAATCCAGATCCAGCCTCTGGCAGACGCTATCAAACTCAAAGTTGGGCCAACAGCGTCTCCCAGTGGTGAAAGGTGTACTCGCAGCAGGACTCTGCCAGCTGTGTCTGCCGATGAGCCACGTCCGACGGCGTTTGTGTGACGTCACATAGGCCTCATTTTCACCCTGTAAATCAATGAGATGAATACATTAGACCCACACAGGTGATCCCATGATGTTCCATAGCCTATTTTTATGTCTATAAACGTGAGTAATGTGTTTTGCTTGCTGCAAAATTCATAAAAACTGCAATAAGGTCCCTGTCTCGCCATACAATTGTGGATATCTAAACCAAATTGGGGGTGTTGGTGAGTTAAAATCTAAGTCAGCCGGGTGACTAAGGGAGGACAAGCAGTATAGAAAATGGATGATAGATGGATGTAGTAAGTAGGGACTAGTAGACTGACTTGTTGAGAGTGACATAAAACAATGAAAATAATTATAAATAAATAAATAAAAATGTATGTACATATTATTTATTATACATTTATTTGCTGCTAAAGGGAAACGTGTGAGTGAATCTTTTGGCCCTACGCGTTTCCATTTCATGTATGCGATAGTGCAATTTTGATTTTTCACACAATGTACTTCCGGTCTTATTTGGAAGGGTACACATCATTTCCTGTGTTTCCGCGTTTTCTAGCTAGCTTGCCGCTTCTTGCCCCTCGTCATTGCCTCACCCCCACCCCTCGGGTTCTTTCTTCCCCCTCCAAGATGGAGGCCTTAGGGGGCTACCCCGCCAAGTCCTCCGGGCCCAGAGTGAAGAAGTTGACGGTTCTGTTGAGCATGACGGTCGGCGTGGGTTGTTTGTTCCTGCTCCAGACGCAGCTGGTGAAGCCCCGAAAACCAAAGGACTTTTATTCTTTCGAGGTGAAAGACGCAAAAGGGAGGACTGTTTCTCTGGAGAAGTTCAGAGGAAAAGTAAGTCCACATCATCAACTGGTTTTGCGACAGCCAAGCAGACTTGCTACTTGTTTCTGTTTGAAGCGGTGTTAAATAAAAACAAGTGTGTATTTTAGAGTGAAGTAAGACGTTTCCCTCCATGCAGGCTTCTCTGGTTGTAAACGTGGCGAGCCACAGCGAGCAGACGGAGGCGGCTTACAAGTCTCTTCAGGAGCTCCACAGGGAGCTGGGAACGTCTCACTTTAACGTCCTGGCCTTCCCCTGTGGACAGTTTGGCGACACCGAGACCGGAACCAGTCGGGAGATCGAGGCCTTGGCCAAGTCCGCTTACGGCGTTACATTTCCCTTCTTTGGCAAAATCAAAATAATGGGTTCCGAGGCTGAACCGGCCTTTACGTTCCTTACAGGTATGAGTACCTGAACGCACCACCCCCATGGCAAAATGCAGTGTTTTGACCTTTACTTTAATGATGTTACCTGTATGGTTAATGTATCTGAATAAATCGGTTAAAGGAGGACTACATAATATTTTAATGAATAAGGTCATTTAATTATCTACGCTATAAATAAACAGATGGACAGATAGATGATAGCCAGATACTGTATGGATGGACACCTGTAGATAGATGTATAGGGTAGATTGCAAAAATACTAAACGGCTGCCTTTTTATTAGAATAGTTGAATTAGACAAATTTATCAATGAATTTGTAGAAAATCACTACATAACCACAGCATTTGCTGCTCACCCCAGGCTGTTTACTTTTGTTGAACTAAAAATCAATTCATTTTCCCTTCAAACATAACGGAAGTTATCTTAGCACGATTGGAAAAATATTCTTTTCTTAATTTTTCTCAAGCTGTGCCTCTCAGGGGAGACTTGCCTCATATTTTGAAAAAAGCTACTTTAAACCTTTGATCCGTGGACCAAAGTATCCTAATTTTGTGAATACAATTAGGAGGAGGTAATTTTTTTTCTGATATTAACGTCGTAATTGCCTTTTAATGCCACAAACCTGAGCCATATCAGTGCTTCTTAAATGGGGCGGTAAACTGTCAGACGGGGCTTGAGAGGCATGGAGGACTTTCAATATAAGTGAAGACCTGCCAACATGTACGAATTTCTTGTACTGGGCTGCAATTTAACTTTTGAATATGCTTGTATGTTACACTGCTCTTCATTGTTTGCATTTCACTGGTTTTAGTTTCAGGTTCTGCCTGTACGGTACAGATAAATATATTGATATCAGAAATTTCTCAGTAGTATTTCAAATGGGAGGGGCGCAAAACATTTCAGTCCCGCAGTAGTGGGGGGATAAAGGAACATAATGGAGACCCCTGCTTTATGGCCATATCCATTATTTTATATTTTTCAGATTCTGTGCAGAAAATTCCCAAGTGGAACTTTTGGAAATTTCTAGTGAATCCAGAGGGGAAAGTGGTCCGCTTCTGGCGAGCTGATGAGCCCATGGAGAGCGTCCGCCAAGAAGCTGCGACGCTGGTGCGAGAACTCATCGTCAAAAAGCGTGTGGAGCTATGATAACGTTGTCGTCATAGCTTATTGGACGCAATGTCCGTCCTTCTGTCATGATGACCAGGAATGACAGGACTTAAACTGTTAGCAGTTGGACCATGAATGCAAACATTCTCTTTTTAGCGTGATCATGTTTATGTGAAAGTGATCATTTGCCGCATCTTATGGTAAAAAAATGCTTAAGACCACTAATGTTAAACCACTAAAGTGTTGGATTTTGCCATGCCTCGTGTCTCACCTGTGAAACATCTCAATGTTTTGTATTAAAATGTATTTCTACATTGATGCAAGATAATATGTAATGGCCTGTTTTTATATTGTGGTGGTTGAAGGACCATTCGGAAACATGAACTATACAAAACCCAAAAAGGCTCAAACACAAGAATATGAATAAATAATGTCTAACCTTTGTTTTGTTGCAGTATTCTGACTGAATTCCTTAGCAAGGTATGTGTGTAAAGTACAAAGTATTCAGCATTTATCGAAATCAACTATACTCCACAGCTCATGACCTGTTTTGTTGCAGTGCTATTGAAGTCCTGCCAACAACCAGCCTGCCCTGCACTAACACTTCACACCACAGGAGGCGACAGTGAGTTATATTTAAGCCAAATAATATTCAGAACAGTGTTAAATTGTATTTTACGAGAATGAATGTGCTTGTGAGTGACCCAAACGACACAAAAAGTTTGAAGCACACCATTATCCAAAATGTCTTTGCAAGATTATTTAAACCCAAAGGGGGCTGCGGGCTACACAGACCAACCAAAACTTAGTTGATGAAGAGTTGTGTCTCAATACTGTTGTCTGATTCTTGGATGAATGTTCTTTATCACGATTGTTGCTACAACACACAAGCTCTGAAATGTTATCCGTGGCTCTTGAGTTGCCGTCGCCTGTGTTTGCAGGTGAAGCAGACAGTCGTTGGGCAGTCGCAGGTAAGCTGGCACGCAAAACAAACCAGCTAACAAGACACTGCCTTGCGACCGTCCACAGAACAATAACTACTCTTGGCATTCAGACGTGTTGATGTTATTTAGTAGGGTGGGGGGAAGGTCACATGAGATTGCAAGATTAACATGTGACAAGATTTCTCGTTCAGAAAAAAATGTATCTTGATTGCACTAGAACTGGGATGATAACAAATAAATTCACGAACTCGATAATTTTGCCGGTCTCAATATGTCATTGCTTCACTAAAAGGCAGAGACACTGCAGGTTTTCTATTCTGCCGGTCACTACAGCAGGTGTTTTTAATGATCAACACATCCTTCAGTTTGAGGGAAGGTGCTCACCAATCAAATCATCTGCTGGAGGAACTGGATGGGAAGAAAATCTGCAGTATGACGGCCCTCCAGGGCTCGAAATCTCTAAATGAAGAATTAAATTGTTCTCCAGGATAACGCGGTTGCCATCATTAAACCTTTATTGCAAAGAAACATTTAACTGTCAAACAAGTGTATAGTGAAAAGTCAGTGTGTCTAATGGGTGACTAATGCGTTGGCATGTGCTTATTATACACTCCTGATTTTAAGAAGCTGAAAAATGGCAAGAATGTACAATTTGTACTGTTGGATCTCGGGAGGTTGTAAGTGGAGCTTCAAAAACAATAAATGGGAGTGTGACAACAAACAATTTGAAATAAGCAATTTATTGCAAACCACCGGTGAAATGTGCTGATCAAACAGCTGATCAAAAGTTTAAGACTACAGCCTTTATTTAAATGTAGATTTTCTGTCTGGTATTCACACTGTCTTGATGGCGAAGGGTCTTTGAATGCGGTCGAATTGTTGAAGGCCCGCTGCTGAGGCTGGACACAGCAAGACAGTCATTTTTAAGATTGTTATGCATTTTGAAGCTCTATTTACAGCAGGGGCTGTAGTGCGGAGCCTGTCTTTATACTGGTACAACTGGTATACTGGCAACTTTACAGCAACTTTTCTTTTAATTATGACGTTATGTCTGTAATATTTTGACTTTATTCTCCTAATATTATAAGCTTTGCTGCAACCTAATTTTCCAAAAATTACAACTTTTTTTGCTTAGCTACATTTTTTCTCCTAATATTTTTACTTTATTTTCTGTGAAGTTACAGCTGATTTTTCTAATTTTGCCGTTTCTTTAAAGATTTTGTTCAGTTGTATTTTTAGAACGTGTGGCAGGCCAATAAATCACTCGGACCACACTTTGAACACGCCTGTTCGCCTGTAAAACAAAATGTTATATATATTATAGGGAAAAAAGCTTTTAAAAAAAAAAGCTAAATTAAAATAAATGAATGTTATGGAATGTTTAGAAACTTCTGAGAGCCATACGTGGTCATCAAAAGAGCCACAACTGGCTCCCGAGCCATAGGTTACCTGATTTAGAGCCTCCTCAAGGTCAAACGGTGCAAAATGTAAATTCTTGAAGTTTTTCCAAGTGATCTTAAATTGTTGATGTTGGTTTATAGGCCATTATCGGGGCATGTTGTAATGGCAGTTGGTTGGCACCTCATGTACGGACAGTTTTTACTGGCATTTTCCACTTTTATGTCTGTTTACCACAGAGACCACTGCAGTAATGGGCATTACATAACAACGCAGACTTTGAACAGTGAGGGCCTTAAATCACAACAAACAAATCTATTTTCATGGAATGTGTCCAAAATATAACATAAAGTCCCCAAACTGGTCAAAGTGTAACTGTTCGGGGAGCAGAGCAGGGTGAGCTGGCAGTACTTAGCAACACCAGCTAACATTACACTGCCACTCAACCAGTCACTCATATAGTCCATGCACTCATGCACCTGTGTCTGTGAGGTGTGTTGTCGTCAGCAGCAGCAGTGAGGAGTGCAGCTGACAGCTGTCAATCAAACGGCACAGCCTGCAGCAGGACACTGCCACACTGTCACGGCCTTCAGCTCGGTATCATTACACTGTAAACCAACAACACAACTTTTTGCTGTTTTTTTTACCTGGAAAGGGGAGTTTCCTCTTTTTCTTGAGACTTCCGGCTGCATTGTTGTCTTGTTCTGCAAGTGCACACAAAATTACAGAAACGCAAAAGAACTTATTAGAATTAGTCTAGCACAAACAAAAAGTAGGACTAAGTTGCCGTCATAATATGTTGCTCAAAAGGTATAGCCTTTCTTATTTCCTCAAGGCTGTATGCGACAGAATTGTAAACAAGCTTCAACCCACACTACAGGATTTTACACTATTTACACTATTCTATTGTCCTACACATGGAACCAAAAACCTACTTTAGTTTAAAAAATAGAAATGATCCAAGTGCTCCCCCACATCCTTTGATTTTTCAGTATGCAACCTCAGTGGACAAAGATTGTATTGTATTATACATGTTTTATGCTCATTGTATTCATGTCTGGTCTTGCAACAATGTTACAAACCCCTTTTTTTACATTTCAGTTATTTAAGTATAAATGGATAATAATAGTATTTTGTAACGTGTTTTAATTTTTGGTTTTGTTTACTATGTATCGTAGGACAAATATGTGACTGTGAAATTGTCTGTAGTGATCTTATCTTTCTGGTTTACATAGCAAATATATGTGGCACAAGTTAATGTGACCACAGAAACAGAAAAAATAGTGTAGTATAATAGCTTCTCCTCGGCGATTTATTCTCTTGTGTGTTTCTCACCCTTTTATTTCCTGCCTTTCAGATGCATCGTCGGTTTGCCCCCATGCGCGTCTTCAGGAGGAAGGCAGTCCCCTCTGCTTACTGCGCCTGTTGTGTTGCGTGTCCTCTCCTGGACGCACCCCTAAATAGTCCCCCCAAAAAAAACAAAAAAAAGGAAAAAAAAAAACAAAACCCATAAAAAAATAGAAAAAAACCCCATTTTTTTGTTTTGGAATGCTTAATTAAGCGCGCCCTCTGTTGCAGTGGTTCCCTCCGCGTCTTGGTTTCCAGTAGAAACAAATGGACATAGTTACAAAACACAGGATGCCGCGAGGACGCGCACGTTGTCATTTTGTATGAAATTTTTAAGACCATCCAATCAATAATTGTTGCGATAAGTGATTGCAATTGCACACAATGTTGTGTAACTACAACAATACGCAATAACATCGCTCAGACAGCAATAGCGGTGATCGGCGCCGCCGTGCAGGCCGCAGTGGCGCTAAGTGCCGCTGAAAGGCGCGAGTGGATGCGCGCTCCTGCCACCTGCCACTTCCATATGCGCCCTACACGCGCACCAGCACGCAGGAGTGCGCGCTGGGTGAGTGTGTTCGTAAGACACGCGAGTGCAGGACTTGTGACGTCACACAAGCCAGGACGTGCAACTGACACTGTAAATGTTAACGTGGATATTCGGCTTTTGGCCATAAGAATTCTTCATGTAGGGAAAATATAAGTATGCTATTTAGTAGACCTCTGTGTCAAACTGCAACGTATTGAATAACTATACACTAATATTGCTAATATTGATATGTTTTGACTATTGAGATATTGTGTCCTCAAGCTGAGCTCTTCTATAAAGTTAAACGTGATGTCCAAAAGTTGTGTCTCAATATGTGTTAAATAAATATTCACGTATCCTAGAAGTCTAACCCAGTCCGTTGTCATTTGGAAATTCCTTTCCCAAAGTGAGGCGTATTATGGTGCAGTATTTGTCGTAAAATAAATAGCAATTAAAAAAAAAACACCCATCAATACAACAGTAAAATAATCTAAAAACAGTATAAGCAGTATACTTCTGTTGTTTTTTGATAATTATTCAGACTACATTGCTGCACGTTTCCGTTTACAGTGGCAAACTCAAAGTATACTACAATATATTTGAGTATATATTTGAATATATTAAGCACTGTCAATTATAAATACCAACATTACATTTATTTTGTAAGGGAAAATGTATTCTTTGCGGGATTGTATCCCAGAGCTGAGTTGCTGTATAAAGTTGGACAGAACACAAATAACAGCAGATCTCCAAATTGGCAGTATGCCATATAGACTTTATTATTATAATGAGCAACTGTGTGTATAATTTGTATGTTTAATTTGAAAAAAGTGTGATTAAATTACTTAATAAAGGGGGAAAAAGGTTAAATGTGCCATAATTATTAGACACTTATAAGAATCTTTTGTGACTATTTTTATGACGCATGTATTTTTAATTAATCATGTTTATGTGATATTCCATTTCCCCCTGCAGGTCTTCCAGCACGGCTCGTCTCGCCTCAGGTTTCCCGCGGCACACCAACCGCTTCGCACCCTCCCTTGCAAGGTTTGGCTTTCTGTCTCCCTAGAAACCCATTGTGTGTGTGAGCGGGAGTATATTTTACTTTCCCCTCCCGCACGATCCCCCGCAGTTTGGCGGTATAGAGCTTAACCAGTCAAATGTGTCTCAAGCAGCTTAAACAAAGCTTGGCCCCACTCTGGCCCGCACGACCTGCTGTCCATGACAAACACATTTGTTTGCAGCTATAAAGTGGCCTGCAAGGCAAGTGTGTTTTGTTTGATTGGAGTTAATTGGCAACGGCAGTTTCAAGCCCTTAACGACAAAAAATACTGTATATCTCCACCAGTACTGGTATGTTGTGCAGAGTTAAAAAGCATAACCCACTGCGTACACTTTGCAACAGCATCACAATATCCAATACTAAATGTTTTCTTTAGAAAAATAATCGTTTTGAGGGAGATATGTTATAATATCTCCCAAATATTGTTGTAATATAACGCTTATTAATTTTTTGTTATTTGTCCATAAAGCTCTCTGTTTAAAGATGCATGCACAAGTTTGTCAGCTGCAGCATCAACTGACTGTTATTTTGGATTGATAGATGCTGGTGCTGCAGTCGATATTGCTATATTTAATAGAAGTTATTATCATGTGAAATTACTCTCTTCTTCATTCAACAGTATAAACACATTTCTCCTCTTTTCGATTTGTTTTACGACCAGAACCTTGCAATTTTCAAAGTAAGAATGCTTCCGGGCCACACGGTGGCTCAATGGGTAGCATGTTGGCTTCACAGTCAGTAGGTTCTTGGTTCAAATCTCCGTTGGGCATCTCTGTGTGGAGTTTGCATGTTCTCCCCCTGTGCTTCCCTTTATGATCACAGTGCACAGTATCTCCCAAAAATGAGCACATTCCTTACATTTCAGCAAACACAAGAGACAATACTATAGAAATTAAACTCGGATACTGTAAATCCCACCAATACTGGGGGTTATGTTTTATATTAATTTCATGAATGTGGTGCTGTCCTCTGACTACTGATTGGATGAGCAAGGGAGGGGGAGGTAGGCTAGTGTAGCAGTGAGGCTCACCGAGTGGGGGAGAAAAAAAAGGTGAAGGAGTTTTGAACTGAGACTGAAACAAGTTACTGCGCAGTAAAATAAAACAATGTAAATACTGGGATGTGTGTTTTATAACGGGAAGTGCACTGTAGCTACAGTATGTGCTCTCAGCCTGTGACACGCTAATCACCCAGATGGTGACTCCAGGAGAGGCAGGTTATGTGCCGCGGCAGTTGACTGACCGTGCACTCACAGCTCAGAACAATATGTGCTTTGCTTTAACTTTTATGTCTGCAAACACACCATGGTAAAGTTGGATGTTGGATATTTGGCTCCATTACTACAGCGGTAGTCCTCCATCACCGTGCCGGGACTGCTCTTTCGTGGTGCGGCGAGCTCGCACGGGAAGTGGCGCTCTAACCGCTGGCTGTTTTTGGTTTCAGTTTCTAAAGCAGTATAAATTTATTAACCACTCTAAAATGAGTCAACCAAACCATTACGGTCTGAATAGCAAGAAGTGTGTACCAAGATAATTGTGTCTTGCTCACGGTAAAGCAAGGTGATGCGGTAGCATCATGGTCTGGGGCCACATGAGTGCTGCTGGCACCATTGAGCAGAGGGTCACTGACGGAAATTGATTGACTGCTTTATGTAGTAACCAAGCTTCATTTATATAGTTTCGGCCCATGAGAAGATATAATAAAATGGTTGGCTGAAATGTGAACTTCTTGTCTAAGATACTATAGTTCAAATCTCAAATGCAACTTTAGCATTCTACCAGACATGCAATGCATATAGGATAAAATATATTCTCATGGGACACAAAAAAACACATCTCATGGTCAGTGTCTCATCCTTACGAATGACGTGCATGGGTTGCTAAGTGTGACGTGTGTAGCCAAGGGTCTGCAGTGCTGCCTTCCTTGACCTAAAGCAAACAGACTTAGGTTGGGGAAGTTTAAACAGGTGCCTGACCTGAGGTGTAACATTATGCCCTGGGCTCGTTCACCTTGCATCGACACTTTTTAGTACTAACGCTAAATCTCACTATTTCACACAAATTCTTCTAATTCACACATCTTTTTAACAGAGCATCATTGTTGCTGAAAATATTAGGGATGTCCGATACTAATATTAATATTAGTGATATTAACTAAGGGTGACCTAATATTGACATAAAAATGTAATATCGGTAGATAACAGTATCGGGGTTTTTTTTCCTATTAAGTCCCAATTTTAAAAAGTCACCCTTTTGAACCCAAGATTCCTTTTCTTAACAGTGGACCCGCACGCTATTTACCCAATCTATATGCTTTTTATAGGTGCATCCATTCATTTTCTATGCCGCTCATCCTCATAAAGGTCTTGGGGGTATGCTGGAGCCTATTCCAGTTGACTTGGGCCAGACACGGAGTACACCCTGGACTGGTTTTCAGCCAATCCCAGGGCACATATAGAGAAACAACCCTTCACAATCACATTTTGACCGTGTGGCCAACATGCTAACAACTTGGCTAACAACCTGTATACATACAATATATTTGAACTATATCTCATTTTGCCTTTATTTAAATTGTATTTAGTGTCTGCAGTGATACAATGACCAATGAGCAATGGATGGCCCCAAAGCCGCAGCTGGAATGATGTTTTTTTGGGGTTTTTTTGCATGTGCAATTTAGTTTTGAGCCATATTAATGTCCAATAAGTACTGTTTTGTCCTCAGGCACATCACTGCGCCCTGTCATTTCTTCTCTATTTTGCTTTTGCTCAACGCTTACTGCTACGGGGCCGGGAGGGCAAATGTGCAGGACAGACAGATAGGTGCAGCGTCAGCAGTAATGCGGTTGCTGTACCGGACCGTCGTGGTGAAGAGAGAGCTGAGCCGGAAGGCAAAGCTCTCTGTTTACAGATTGATCTATGTTCCCACCCTACCTATGATCATGAGTTATGGGTCATGACCGAAAGAACGAGATTCCCCTTTGAAACTGCTGCCCCAGCAGCCTGGATAAGCGGATGAAAATGGAATGGAACATAATATTTTATTACATACATGCATTATACGTTTTTGCAATCAACCGGTAAAGTCCCAAAGAGCGACTAATAGCTTGCGATTGACTGGTTGGTGAACCCTGGCAGTGGCCTCCTACATCTTCTGGCTTGCAAATTATGACCTCATCAAACTTCATCTGAAGAGTGTGAACAACCGTGTTTGGCTAGTAACAAGCTTGCTCGCTCTATATCTGCCTAACATTACCTATGTGGTGTCGGTTATTAAACATGCGATTTTCAATGGCTGCAAAACTTTGGTTGTGCAAGGTGGAACCAACACTTTTTTCCTTCAATACTTGACTGAAATTCATTCCATTCCATTCCATTTTTCTCCGCTTACCCCTTTCCGGGTTGTGAGTGCAGCAGTTTCAGTAGGGAAGCCCAAACTTCTCGGTCTGCGGCCACCTCTTCCAGTTCCACAGGGAGGACGCCATGGCATTCCCAGCCCAGTTGTGCGGTGTAATCCTAGGTCTTCCTCGGGGTCTTCTCCCGGCTGGGTGCCACCAGGGAGGCATCTGAGAGGCATCTGGACTAGATGACCAAGCCATCTCAACTGGCTCCTCTCGATGGGTGAAAGCCATCAATCGAAAAATCATGGTGTGTATCTCACTGGATAATCAGCCCTTTTCTATTGTGCAAGACGCCATAATCGCCAAAACCTGTACAGTTCCTAGAACAAAGCTTTGCCAGGCTGAGTTATAATGTTTTCTCAAATGTTTTACAATGTTGTGTATAGCCATGTCATGAAGCTAATTGCTCATGCTATATCCGTTAGTTCCACAACAGATATGTATTAATATAGAGATACTGTGAAGTTACACATATTGGTTTAGGAATCGGTTCATATGGGATTTGGAAATTCAGAGTTGAACAATATCGACATTTCGGATATTGGCAAATAATCCAATATCGGGCATCCCTAAAAAAAACATTCTTTTAAAAGCAGGGCTGATCAGGGGGCCATTTGCAGCTAGTTTTTTTGTAAACATGAAGGTAAACATGGCCTTGCATCAGAACATTTACAAACTATTTGTCATCTATAACATAAAGATGAGGCGTGGTCTGTTTAATTTTTAATTAATATGCCTAACTTCTCTAGACCTATGTTACATTGGTTTTAGTCCAGTGTCTTTAATAGTGTCATTAATACACAAAATCGGTATTTTCGGAAAAAGTTTGGACCCTTGCTATTTGTGGAAAAAAGTAAACTGTCAAGAACAAGGATATGAAGAAGGATGTTAAGGGTGATGCATCTTGACTCTGTTGTCTTTCTCTGCCCGCGCATCCATGCAGACGCTGAGACAAAAGGAAAGGAAGTATATGCTCCCCGGTAGAGGTCATGGGGTTACTCTTGTTGCACTGCACAAACAAGGAAATTTTACATACAAATCAAGAGTCTTCTTTCCATTTATTTACATTCCCAAAGTCCTTGTGTCACAATAAAATCCCATCCAGGGTTCAAGTGGACTTTCCAAGCATGAAAAAAATCACATTGGAATACAAAAAAAGCAGAGCAAATGTTGACAAAACGACAAAGTTTGGCTTGAGATAATTACATTTGGAGGCATGTAAACAGAAGCACAATGTAAACTAATATGGGCAGTGTTATTTCCTTCTTCAGGCACCACCTCTGATTGATTATCTTACAAGCTACCTGAAGAAGACATCATATAATCATTTACGGAGATTATAAGTTAAACATTAACATGATTTGCCCGCCCACACTTCTTTACAGTTGGATGTTTTACATGTCACCCTCTGTAAGTTGTGTGTGTGTTTTTTTGCTTTCAGCTGTGGTTGGGGACCCAGCGAAAGCGGTAGCCTCCTTGCTGGGTGCTGGACGTGAAGGCCCGGCCGTGGGGGAACACCTGTGTCCTTATTGTGCTGTGTTCTCTCACCGAAGTGCGGAAAGACGAGACGCTCTCCTCCGCCTCGTCCGTCCTTGCACCGCTTTCCTTGCATATGGAGGTCTGCAGGCCTGAGAAGGAGCCATACACGGGGATGGCGTTTGAGTCTCGATGTGGATTGTTCATGACTGCGGAGGAGTGCAGCACGGCGTTGCAGCGTGTGCTGACGTCTCTCAGCATCTCCTCCACGGAGGTCTCGCATTCCTGGTCCAGTCGCTGCCTCTTGCAGGGACTAATTGCTTTCCCACTGCAAGGCATCGCTGTCTCTCTGATATCGGTCTCCCTGACGGTCATGAGTTTCTACCACAAGACACATGAAGATGACATTCCTACATCTTGTTGTGTCTATCGTCTACCTGGCATGTCTCACTCACCTCAAGCACAGATGCCAGCAGCTTTGCTCGACATGCAAGCTGCCTCAAGTGAAGGTTCTTCTCCTCACATTCTTCTTGTCTTCTCTCATGGACCTGCAAGGGAACACGGCACACACACATTGAGATCAGTGATGTTTTTCAGCCAATATTGCATTTGTCAGTCCTCTAAAGGCCTCTACCAAACTTTGTGGTATTTCGGCTAAACACCCAAAAGTTACAGTGGATGTTTTTGTAGAGATTTGTGAGACATTTCCAGCCTATCCTACTTTTAGGATTCAAAAACTATTTTTAATAGCTATTAATTTCCGGACAAATACACCACATAGAAAGGCAAAATAGTAGACGAGCAAGTTTTGACAGATTTTCCCTCTTTTTTTGTGCAGCGGTTCAGGAGTAGACACCACGGGCTGTACTCATTCTTTTGCGGGACTGTATATTTTTAGGTAAAAATTATTGATTTTGATGCCATTTTTTGTTTTGTTAATTTGCAGGTTTAAACAAGAACAACACAATTCGGGAAAGGCCGCTGAGGAAGAACAGTTTAGATTTTGGTGAAGATCTGGATAAGGGTGAGAATGCAGTCATTTATTTTTCCTTTTTTGATGTTTTGAGTCCTTAAAAAACAAATGAACCATTTCTGCAATCACATTACACTCCTTTTAACCAGTTGTCATATACACTACATACTTATATGACCTCAGTCGTAAATTAGGTTGTAGTTCAGCCTGGGATGGGACAATTAAACCTGTTAACAATTCAATAACATAGAGTATTACCTTGTTACTGACTTCCACAGAACATTGCATCTTGCCTCGACAGGACCTAATGCCCCTCCAAGGTGCTCCATCCTGGTTGTTATTCTCCGTGGAAGAATTGGGAAGCAGGCTGTCCTCTGCAGGAGAGAAGACTGGCTGAAGGGTGAGGGGATGTATGACACAGTCCTGAAGGGGAATCAGTTCTGCAGGGCACAGGCTGCTCTCCAGAGTGGCTGGAGAATCTGATAGTCGAAAAGCATCACAAGAATAAAGCCAACATTTCGTACTTTTAATTATGGTTCATGTTTGCTTCTTACCTGCCATAAAATCCAGCGCAAAATCCCCAAAATCTTGTTCATCTCCATCAGATTGATTCACCTGTCGGGCGTGGGGGGGCAACTAATTATAACTATTAATTATATTGTATGTGTTTAATAAACAAGAACGGCCCACAACTGACCTGAGGGTCCCACCAGGACCACCAGTCAGGACAGTAAGGCTTTACACATGTGCTGGTAATCATGTCTATCGAATGTATGTATGTATGTGATGCGTTCAGGGCCATCCTTGTTTGTGCAGGATTCCAGCGCACCTTGTGAAACATTAACGGACTGGGAGTGATGCGCAACTGCAGATGAGCAACCTGATTGTTTTACCACTCTCCATTTCATCTAGGTGTGAAACGTGCCATTACCCACGACAAAGTAGATGCACTAAATCGTGGTTACCTGCGAGCCCTGTGAGTCGCCCTCTCTTCTGGTTAGGCGTGTGCAGTCTTCTAAATCATCCCATGCGATTGTCGGAAAGGCTACAAAAAAGAATTAAACGTCACGAATGATTAAAAATAATGGAAAAGTGGTGCGCAAACCTTGCTCGATGCTGCCGGGGAGCTCCACATAAACAGTGACGGGACTGCTGCTTCTGGGCACTTTAGCCTGCACCGGTTAAGAAGAATTAACTCGAACTCTGAGCATCTTCTTTCAAAACCGTGTTGCCTACCTTGTTGGCTGCTGGGGGCCTTCTCCCCAAAACACAAAACACACTTGTGTCGCCGTGCAACTTCATCACGTCACCTCTTCTTTGCGGCAACTCCTGAATTTGGGTTCATATAAGGAGACATTCTCCCGGTTCGTGGCGCGGATTCATGTTGTGGCCCAATCACATGTACTACAGCTCGGTCTCCAGGGATTGAAGGCGTCCTCAGAGATTGTACTGAAGAGGACCAACGGCCTTTCTGGGCTGAAGTGAGAAATAGGAGCGCGCGTAAAGGGCGCCATTGCAGCAGTTGCACCAGACCCACCCCCTCCACTCCACTTAACCAAATATGCTGTCTGTAGGGTACGTTCTTCATAGCTTCTTGCTTGACAAAAAGCATCCACCTTCCATGCATAAATACCACTGCGCACCTTCCTCCACAATCCCTCCACCACGCGTAATTATTGCGTAAAATCTCACTGTGCAGATGAGGTCAAGGCCAGTAGAAGTGGAAAAGGAAAGGGGCAATTAAAGTACGCAGCTCAACAAACACGTGTGACAAATGCCTTCCACGAGTAAACAAACGAGAAGAGGAGAAAAAGCCCAGTTGGTTCTTCACGCTGAGTGCACTTGTGTGGTCGACACTGTCAGCAGGTGGAGCTGCCACGCGTAATGGATTAGCATAAGGAGCCTCCTTGCAAGGCGCGCAGGTCACTGAGTGGGGAAGAATACAACAGCCAACAATCTTTTAATAAAGTCCATGTCATGCAAAGATATAATAAGTCTGGGTCACTTACCGTATCGGATTCATCAATATAATGCATATTTAGCCAGTAGTTGAATCGGTTTATTTAAGCCTCCAAACTTTTCCCACCAAGGGCCACATTTTTTTCTCTCATTAGAATACGACTTGTTCTATTAATGTTCTGACTTTATTCTTGCAAAATTACAGCAGTTTTGTCGTTTTTCTTTTTTTTTACAATTTGTACTTTCTTGTAAATTTTTCCCCACATAATTTTTTAATTTTTAATTTTAATTTTTTTTATTTTTGTTTGTTTTTATTCATTTTCCTGATAATTTATATTTTTAGAATGTGCTGCGGGCCAATAAAAACACAACCGCAGGCTGCAAATGGCCTCCAAGCCGGACTTTGGACTTGATTATTTTATTTCAGCTTTTTTTCATTACATTGCATTGGAACATCATTGGAACATCAAATGTGTATATCAAAGTAACAAAGAAGGTTAAAAAAAAACAACAACAAAAATCTGTAATAATTTCTCAAAAACAAAATTAAAATATTAACAAAAAAGTGGTATCTAACATGTCATTTTAGTAGCATTAAGTTAAAATATTTAAAACTAATTTTAAAGTCATAATATTATTAAAAAACAACCCCCCACCACCAAAAAAGAAAGATGTAATTTTAATTGTAATTTTTAGAAAATTAAGTTGGAGAAAAAGTAAAAAATGTTATGACAGTAAACTCATAATATTAAGAGAAGAAAATATTTGTCAATATTTGTAATTAATATATATTTGCTGTTTTTTAAAATACATTCACAATGTCAGAAAGGGAAAAAACTTTTGAATTTTTCCAAGAATAGAGTCAAAATATTAGGAGAAAAAAGTATTTTAGTTTTATTTTAATTATGACAAATATTAGAATAAACTCTTAATATTATTAATAAAAACAATGATATCATTTTAGATAATAATGATATAATTTTAGTAGCATAGAGTAAAAATACTAAAGGAAAACTATGTTTTAAAAAAAAGTAGTAATATGAGAAACAAACAACACAAATAATAAAGTTGTAATTTTTGGAAGATGTATAGTATTAGATGAATAAAGTAAAAATATATATACTGGGAATAAAAGCCATATTTATGAAAAGAAAATTTACAAAAATAAAGATGTAATACATGAAAAATGGTTTTGAAAAACAGCAGAAATTGAAAGAACAGCTGTAATTTTCCGAGAAGAAAGTCAAAATACAGTATAAAGATTTAAAAAAAAGTTGTTTTCACATGAGAAAAAACGTTTTATTTCAGTTTTATGGGAATAACCATGGGGATAAATAGTGTCATTTTTGTAGCATGCTTTTTAAAAAACGTTTTACATGGGTTGGTTCACAAATATCAATGCATCCTTTCATTTTTCACTTTGTGGCACTCGGTGATAAAGTTTACACCCCTGTTGTTTGTAATAAGTTATCATTTTAAACAGGTCAAATGAAACAAAATGTTATACAATACTGAAACAACAAACAAAACTTAATATTACACGACAACATGGTCTTCATTACGTCCCAGACATTGACTAACATAATATCAAAGGTACTGGATGGATCAACCAAGCCCCGATTGATTTAAGTGTGGTATTTTGCCCCGTGTAAACCTTGAGTTTACAGGTTGGAGAGAACCTCCAATGACTCCTGATTAAGCGCAACCAGCAGTTTCAGGTTTTCTGTGCACTCCTGAGCCAGATCAGGCCTCTGGTGTGCTAAAGTGTTGTCTGTCTCCATCATGCTGGCCCACGGAGAAGCTGTGTTCTTTGCTAGCTGCAGAAGTCCAGGTTGGAGTAACTCACATGCGAGGCTCAGTGCACAGCATGCGGTCAGAGACGGGGCATACTTGTTGAAGGTGTAGTCGGCTAGGCTCAGTTCACACACTTTCCGGGCCAGGCTGCCGCCCTGCCTAGGCACTCTTTTGTCCACAGCCTCCATGCGGTTGGTGTAGTAGTCCAGGAAGAAGGCCAGGGTGGGCGACCCCAGGCGGAAGTGGAGGCGCAACAGAATCAGACACTCCAGGTTACAGAGCTGCTCCTTGGTGAAGGCGTCACAGCACAGTGACAAGAGGTGGATGATGCTTGGGGAGCACACCTCCACCTGAAGGAGACACACATACACACTTTAAGTCAATACAACCTTATAACATTTTCCTTGTAGAACTAAAAACAAACCTTTTCCCATGTTGACTTATACAGCATATAAAATACACACACACAAACACACACACAAACAGAACGAAGAACAACACCGTGTCCATCTCCTTTGTTTGTGTTGCAGTTCATGTGATGATGTGTCTGAAGGCACCTGTAACTTCAGTATGAGGGACTAGGGAACATGCAAATTCCACGTCTCAGTATTAACAATGGTTAACTTCTTTTTACACTTGACAGTTAGTATGTTATAATATTTGTTCGGCACTTCTGCAATGCAAATTTAAATTTGCAAATGTAAAACTCTGAATTGTGTGGTTATTAATGTTTATATAAGTTGTGAATGAGTAAGGCCTTTTGATGCAGTTCTGTTTTTAGTATAGTAAACTTTTTTTTATTTATTTTCCCTACCCTTTTGACTAATTTCTCAGTCAATAATGCACACATCTTAATGATAACATTATTATATCTATAGTAAAAATGTCCACCACATTTGTCCCACAGGGAGGACTTAAGTCCTTTATCTAAACTCCAGTTATCTTCCAAAAAAACTGTCACAGTGTGTTTATTGTACATGTGAATGTACCTTTTTGCTGGCAAGGAGCAGCGCGGTGACGCCTAGAAGCTGAAAGCAGTCTGCGGCGACCGGCGTGCACGCCAGGAACCTGTCCATTATGTTCACCGCCAGGCAGCAGCACTCAAAAGACAAGCGGAAGTGTTTGTGCACGGGGATGAGCCAGCTGACCAGCTTGCAGCGTGCCTCACTTGTGACCTATACACAAGAGCAAGGAGGATTAAACACACTTATTGTTCATAGTGTACCTACAGTGGGCTCTGTTATCCTATGGCCTTGTAAGTACTGTATTGACACAAATACAAATGATGCTGAGTGTACGCTTTTGGACAGACAAAAACAGACACTTTACCGTTTGCCCTTCAAATCCATTCCCCAAAATACATGACAAATCACAAAGTTTAATCAGGAAACCAAAACATTAGAAGCATCTCTGCGCCTCAGTTTTTGTTATTAATTCATTCCAAATGGTTCTACAAAAACAGGGGCAATTTTCACCATAATGTAAATCCAATAATGTGTTCCAGACGCCCAAAAATATTAACAAAAAATAAATTGTATTGAGAACGATTGTGGTTTTCATGCATAAAAAATATGAAATAATTATAAATGCTGAATAGATGGAGCTTATTGTTGACGTGGACCTCCCGTACATCCTGGCGAAATGGAATTCAATAATGTTTTTTTGACTTCTCTTTCAAATTGCCGGCACTCGCAAGTTTTTTTGGCCCCATGGCGGGTTATTTAAGCAGTCAAAAAAATGCAGGCAGTGAGTCAGCAATGCTTGGACGCAAAACTTTGCGGAATGACGCAGTACATCGGGAAACATGAGGCTACATTTTGGCAATTAAAAAAAATAAAAATACAATAATCATACAAATCTGGGGCGAGGTCTGACTTTATATCTTTAGCAGAAATCTTGCAGATCAATAAATTGCGCTGGTGTACCTATGTAAAGCCAGTGTAAATATATATTATTAAAGCCAGTGTAAATATATATTATTAAAGCCTGTGTAAATATATATGAAAAGGGTCACAAAATAAAAAAAATCCACAGGTTCAACACAATTATTTAATAAATGAATGGACAATTTCAAAAAATATTTTTCACATTATGATAATTAAAGTTATTTCTTTTAGATTGGATTGATGGATAGCCTACTTGTGGCTGCAGAACAAGACTTTTGCATGGGTAAAAGAGTGCCTCCCTCTCCCTCTGGATTCTGTAGCCAATGTCCCCATACTGGAGGTACCAAATGGACTGTTGTCCTGCTGCTGGATCCTCACGGAGCGGACATGGGACTGTCCGGGTGAAGGAAGAACAAATCGGGGAGCAAGCTGCCAAGTCCTCCTCGAAACCCGAGTCGCTCAGCCTGGAGACCAGTTTCTGCTTCCGGTACCGGTCCGTCTGCTGTGCGTTAACGGAAGCGTCAGCCCCTTTAACGAGAACCATCTCTGGTTTAATCGACCTCCAGTGGCCCGTCTGCTAGGGTCAGCGTTTCCCCACTGGAAGGTGAGGGCGGTTCGGCTAAGTGACGTCACATTTCCCGGGGTCTTCCCCGCTTGTTCGCTCCGCTTCTCCCGTTACCACGGTAACGGAGGCGAGGAGAGGAGGACAGATTGGGCCACATGGCAAAATACTTGACAATTACTGCAACTAAGCAAACAACTGAAAAAAGGTTTACATTTGAACATTTTAAAAATATTTTAAAATGTGTAGTATTCACTAATGTTTATTAGATTTGATTAATTAAATCGGAGCTGCTTGGTCGTATTTTTTTTAAAATGTTTATCCATACAACCGAACCCATTCTCTGCTGTGGGCGGAACATGTACGTTCACTGCTACTAAACAGACGAGCCGTACACTTTAAACTCAATGCAAGGCCGCCGTTAAAATATACAGCCCAGTCTTCAGCTATGTCATCTATGAGCATTTTAAAGGTAGGGAAATGTCCTGTATTACAGATGGGAATTTGCGTCGTACTTTAAAACGATGTATTCGCGCCGAATGCTTGAACCAACTGTGCTAACGCAGCTAGCATGAGTGGTTAGTAGCTACTAGCGTGTTTGCTAGGTAGCTTAGCTAAAACGCTACGCGGCAAACGTCGACTTTAGTTGTTGGCGCGAGTATATAAACCACATTTAAGATGGCTTATTCGTGCTTATGAGTCTAGTGATATTATGAACCGTCAAGTCCTGGAAGAAGAAGCTAAAGTGAGACGCGAGGAAGCGCTGCGCATACGTTAGCTTGCTAGCCCGATGCTAACGCCATGACATAACAATATCTTGCAAGAAGTCTGCAAGGAAGCTTGACGCTGCACTTTTTCAACGTCAACACAGCTAGTTTTCACGTCATATCATTGTTGGTGGTTGAAAGGACAAAATACAAAGGCTTTTGAAAAATTAAACAAGACCTTGAATTGCACACTGATGTTAAACATGAAGGCGAACCGTAGGCACTGTGCACGTATTTAATCCTTTTCAAAATCTCATGCTTTGCAGTTTTAGCCTTTAGTGCATTATGGAGAACTCTGATAGGCCCAGTCGGACAGGGCAAGCCAGCTGGGAGAGAGGAGCTGTTGCAGACATGGCAGACAACTGGAGGAGCCAGGGTAGAGGACAGTTCTTCAGACCAGATGGAGCACAACATGGCAAGAGGGGCCAGGGGGGTCCATACCGAGCCAGCCCTAAGAGGGGAGGATTGGGCTCTTTGGCGTATTCCCCTGGAGGCTTCCGAGGTGGTCACAGTCTCTTGCAGAGGGATGATCTGCATCAGTTCTGGAGTCCGGACAACAGCGGTGGGGGACGAGAAGATAACTGGAGAGAGCGTTCACAGCAGCAGTCCAGCTGGAGCAGGAATGTCCGTGATGGAGGTCCACGTGAGGACAGGGATCAGTGGAGGAGGGAGCCTGATGGAAATGCTCGTAAAGCTGGTGAGACTCGAAAATGTCTTTAAAGAACATTTTTCTGTTCTTTCTTTGGTTTCTCTGCCATGTTTATTTCCTTCTGATTCCTAATTTAATTTTATTTTTCAAGGTAATAGACGTAGGCCACGAAACAAGGGCAGAGTTTTTCCTGAAGAAGACAGGGACCTTGTAAGTGAAGAGGCCACACGTTCAGTCAGCGATGTGGTTGAGAGGTTTCTAAATAGGAATGAGATCTACTCTCTGAAGAAGGTACAGGCACATCAGGTTGTTTCTTGGTCTCAAGTAACCTCTTCATGTGTTAAAAGAACATTTAACATCAGTTTAGCACAGCTACATAGCTCTTTGAACATCGTGCCCTCACTCTTTTCGCAATTTGTCAAATTAGTTAATAAATGATTGCTTTGTGGTGGAATGTAACCTATTATTAGTTTTTAAAAAAGCATATTTAAGAACATTTAATTTTTTCTTGGCCTAAATTAAGCATTTTCAAGCATAAAGGGCTAAATAAACTAAAATGCAAATACAAGGTAGAACCATTTGAACTGTGACTGTAGTATTCTACATTGGCTACGAGTGTCAGTCATTGTTTGGTGAGAAAAGCACCAGAGGCGATCACCAGAGCAGGCACTTATTGCATGTTTGAAGGGTCACTGACATGATTTATCAGCATAGTCTAAATATGTTCTATATTATATGAAATTGTGTTTTACATAATATGCATATTTTGAAAGTGAACAGTAAAGTTGCAGTAATTAATTTGTAGTTCACGGCGGCAGCCAAAGCATAATTTCCAGAAGTGACATCAGCGGAGTACGACCGCTCAGGTAAAGCCGAGTAAACAAACGCATCTCAATGTATCTCTTTGACTTGGTTTGGTATATTTTTCATCAAAATAGTAGTCATGGGCAAAGCAAGTGCATATAATGAAAGACAGATGGAAGCCCACCTGGAGTTATTTTTTGCAGTGTTGATTTGAAGGATGGCTGCTTTATAGGAACACCTTAACAAGAAACGTTTGGCTTGAAAGTGTTCCCTTGCTACATCGGGTTCACCTTTCGTGGACTTGCTGTTTTGCGAAAAAAAATTTTTAAAATACAGTGTATGAACTTGCATTGTGCACTGCTTCCTGATTGGCTAAAGGAGAATCTGCATGTTGTGTCTGTGTCCTAATTGGTTAAGAGAGAACCCACTCATTGTGTTCTGCGTCTTGATTGGCTACGAGACTGTACTCTCAATCTCCTCCGTGCCTTAATGTGTAGTAGAGAATGCGTTCAAATTGCCAAATTTACATAAATGTTCAATCGCTAATACTGTGACCCTGAAGTGCTTTATGTTTGCAAGATTTATCCCCAACATCACCAATGATGTCAAAAAAATGTTCTGCAGCGTTAAAGCCACCTGTGGCCACACCCAAAAGGCAGTGGAGGATGCTAACCATCGCAAAAATGTTGGACTTCTGGACATACAGAAGGAAAGTAGAAGTTACACAACAGTAGGGTGCGTGTTATTTGGTGTTGAAACATTGTTGGTTGTCAGTGTTACTGCTCAGTTGTGGACTCCGCTGCTGCATAGCAACATTTAAAATTAATAAAGACTTTTACCTGCACTTGGGTTCTCTCTCTCTCCACATACCCGGGGTGGAGCCTCCATGCCGCAAGCCAAAACATGACACTTGTTTTTTAAAATCTACTAAAGTTTGAACTTGAAGAATGTTTAAACAAGAGATAAATGTGAGAAAATGTTAAAGCATGTTTGAGAGAAGTGTATGGTGAGGGCTTCTACATTCTTAAAACTTATGTAGTGTAGAACAACAAAGTTGGCTACTTCATGGATTTCACTAATTGTGGGCTATTTTGGGAACCTATACACTGCGATAAACAAGGGAACACAGTATTTAGAAAAACGATGCCCGCGGCGGATGTTAGATAAACATCTAATAATGACAAATAATGTCAGTCACCCATTAAATAATAATAATAATAACATACATAATAATAATAAAATAACATAACAATAACAACAGTGGCTACTGTTGGGGCCATAATCCCCAACAAGCTAAAACTGAATCTCCGACGTCACTTCCTAACCTCCATTTATCCGTCTGCCTGCGACTACAATCCCGTAGGGAACACATTTACTGTGACACACGAGCAGTGGTTTTATCTATGTTCTAATGTCTTATTTACGCTTATTACGTCTACTACAGTATAGTAGGTAACACGAGTTTAAAGCCATTTAAAGTCGCCATTACAATACATTGATGAGACAATATCCACTGCAAAAAAGTACACGGTCCAGAAAAAAACAAGGAGCTGCTAATGTGTGAGCTTTTATTTTATTTATGTTTAATATGTCTTATTGTATCTGATTATATCTGATTATATCTACCATATTGGGTAGTACATATGTAAATTATATGAGTGTTATTGATGCGAGGGCGCTAATGTTCGAAAATGCCATCCATCCATTTCCTCCGCTTATCCGGGTCCGGGTCGCGGGGGCAGCAGCTTCAGTAGGGAAGTCCAGACTTCCCGGTCCCCAGCGACCTCTTCCAGCTCCATCGGAAGGACGCCAAGGCGTTCCCAGGCCAGCTGTGAGACTTAGTCCCTCCAGCGTGTCCTCCAGGTCTTCCCGGGGGCCTTCTCCCGACTGGGCAGGCCCGAAACACCTCACCAGGGAGGCGACCGGGAGGCATCCGAACTAGATGCCCGAGCCACCTCAACTGGCTCCTCTCGATGTGAAGGAGCAGCGGCTCTACTCTGAGCTCCTCCCGGATGGCCGAGCTCCTCACCCTATCTCTTAGGGTGAGTCCAGCCACCCTACAAAGGAAACTCATTTCCGCCGCTTGTGATCTCGTTCTTTCGGCCATGATCTATAACTCATGACCATAGGTGAGGGTGGGAACGTAGATCGATTGGTAAACAGAGAGCTTTGCCTTCCGGCTCAGCTCTCTCTTCACCACGACGGTCCGGTACAGCGACCGCATTACTGCAGATGCTGCACCGATCCGTCTGTCGATCTCACGCTCCAACCTTCCCTCACTCGTGAACAAGAACCCGAGATACTTGAACTCCTCCACCTGAGGCAAGACCTCACTCCCCACCCGGAGGGTACAGTCCACCCGTTTCCGACTGACTGACTGTTAAAAAATGTATTTAGAAAATTTGTAAACAGGTTTTCTATGCCATAGTGACAAAATATTTTATTAATATTGAATCTTACTATGCGGAAATTAGTTGGCTTCCAATGTATTTGTTCTGAACTGTTTCAAGTGAGTGGAGAAGGACAAAGTAAGAAGCTAAAAACTTACTACTTCCACATGGAATTGGAGAAGAATTTTTTTTTTGTACTGTCATGCTTAACATGCCATGGTCTGACTCCATGCAGTGTGAAGGTATATCAATGTAACATTATTGACGCCTGGTGACCTGGGGCCTCACTTATAAAATTGCGCATTCAAATCTGACTAAAAGTACGCAAGAATCAAAATGTGCACATGGGCAAAAATATTCTGACCTAAAGAAAGTGGCGTATGCACACATTCACACAATTTGTGCTTCACCTGCTGTCCGAATGTGCGTACGCTACTCCAGACCATATCACGCTGTTTTCACGCCTTCAGTACACCATAAATGGTCAATGCATAGTGGCTTATGAATGCGGCGTCTATATTTAATGACCCTTGTTTTTATTTTGCTGGGTTTTTGGTTCTGAATTGTGGCTGCTGAAGCCACAAAGACGAAGAAGCGGAACTTAATCGAGAATGAGGTAAAATCTTAGTTGGAGAGCTGGAGGCCCATAAAAGTATAATATTTGAAGTACACAGCAGTGGCATTACGAACAAGAGAAAGATGAGCAAGTGCCAACAACGTCAGTAGAATGGGCAGAACTTTAACAAAGTGGTTGGATACCAAGTCCATTTTTAGTGAGCATGTTTCTACATTTTCCGCGATTGATACTGCAGTTTAGATTAATATAAGCTTAGCAAAATCTATTTCATTTAAAGGACGCAGACTCAAAACGGGGATGAAGTTATGTCGAAAATTAATTGCTTCAGTTACAAACAGTTAATAAATATTTAATGTAATGACATTAACACTATCCAATTATTAGGTGTATTATACTTATTAATGGGGAAATAATGCTGTGTGTTATTTAAAAGCGCAACAAAAAAAAAGCCTATCATTTGTGGAGAAGGAAAGAGTACATTTACGCACACAACCCTAAACTATCCACTCTATTAATAAGGGCTTATTGATGACATACTTGACATATGCAATGAAAAACTTTTTATAAACTGTCCAAAGAAAAACTAGAAGTGGAGCACTAAGGACATATTCTCCGTGTTTTAGGATTATTTAATTGACAAACTTATGTTTGTTCCTATTAATACTAATCAAACACATACTGTATTATCATCATTATAAAATTAAATGTAATGTAGAGTATGCAAGCACTGCATTGGTTTTTTATTTATCTTTGATTAGGGATACTATACACTCATTCGTAATGGTCTTTGTGATAAATGACATATCCATCAGTGTTATGTCAAATAACACTTTCCACAAATGTTTTAAGTCAATAACGGCATGATGTTTTTTTGCAGTGATGGATAAACCTTGCAAATTGTGGCATACCTGCGCACACCTTCTCATGTCAGGTTGTGTTTTTATATGTACTTTGCATGGAAAACGCCAAGTGAGGCCCCAGAATACCAAATATGACTTGATGACTTGTCTTTCAATATTTTTGACTAATAGTCCATGGTCAATTATCAAACAATGAACATTTAATAATTATTAATTTAGGAAAAAAACGCCAAAGAGTGAGTGTGCGATGTTCGAACCGTGATGTAGCAAAGGACGACAGTATGCTTTGACCCTGCACTTGTCTAACATAATAAATGCATCGCTATGAGCTACAATTCTAAAATTAGTTACATATGAAAAGCAACATCATGCTACACTATTCTGATACCAGAGCTGTGTTTGTTTTAATATTATTATTGTTATGTTTAGAGACACTGTAAGAAAGATGAGGTGGCGGTCGTTCAACAATCTCTTTGTTGAGACAAATTGATTACTGTCAGCCTCAAGAATACCAGCAAAAAAGCTTGATGTATATCAGCTAACTTAGCTACTTTAACGTGTGCAGTGTGGGTCAAAAATGGCCGCACTTTGTACATCCCTCACACAAGACATCAGAGACAGACTCTTATCATTTTCACCCAAATGAGAAAGTTATGCATTTTCCGTATTTTTATCCATATTTGCACAAAACATGAATGGGTCCTTTCTTTTCTTGGAAATTGGGTTTTCATAACTTTATCTAACAAACCAACCAATCAAAACGATACCTCTTGCCTTTTTTGAAACACGGGTTTGTACTTACTTTTGTATATTTCTTTCTCCCGCCCCTGCCACCTTTTTTAATTTTTTTAAACCAGAAGTCAAACAGCAACCCCAATGCACTTTACACCTGCACCCTCTGCGACGTTCCCCTTGACTCTGTGTGCGACGCCAAGAGCCATTTATTTGACAAGCGGCACAAGCGGAGGCTCAAGGTGAGAGTGAGAGTATCTCAGTGGGCACATGATCCTTCTGTCACCAAATGGAGAGGTGGGGTATGGTTGTGCAGACTTTTGTGGCATGGCTAGCTTAATGTGTTCTGTCTGCAGGAAAAGCAAGAGCATCAGATGCTGACTGAGATCCTGCCACCCGACCCTGAGCATGTTGGTGCTTTGAATGATGCTTTAGAAGCTGTAGTCCGTGAGCATGGGATGGATGACGATGATGTACAGAGCAGACGGAATGTTGTGTCCCTCATGCAAGACCTCCTCTTGTCTGTCTTGCCTGGTAAGCCTCCTCACAAGGACAGTGTGGTGTTGAAGTCATGGTCTTTTTCTATGTTTTTTAATGTAGTAAGTGGGACTTAATGTCTTATGTGTTTGCCAACTTTGTAGAGATCAGGCTCCGGTTATATGGATCATCTTGCACTAAGTTTGGATTTAAGGATTCTGATGTCAACATTGACATTCAGTATCCACCTCATGTGAGTAGCCCAGTGTGAGTTGGTGTGAATCAATGTCAAAATACTCCCTTTTTTGCACCCAAGTAGTAGTTGTTAAAAAGAAGACACCATATTCTTTTGCTCTGATTTATATCATATCTATGTTGTGTAAAGGCCATAATCCCCAACAAGCTAAAACTGAATCTCCGACGTCACTTCCTAACCTCCATTTATCCGTCTGCCTGCGACTACAATCCCATAGGGAACACATTTACTGTGACACACGAGCAGTGGTTTTATCTATGTTCTAATGTCTTATTTACGCTTATTACGTCTACTACAGTATAGTAGGTAACACGAGTTTAAAGCCATTTAAAGTCGCCATTACAATACATTGATGAGACAATATCCACTGCAAAAAAGTACACGGTCCAGAAAAAAACAAGGAGCTGCTAATGTGTGAGCTTTTATTTTATTTATGTTTAATATGTCTTATTGTATCTGATTATATCTGATTATATCTACCATATTGGGTAGTACATATGTAAAGTATATGAGTGTTATTGATGCGAGGGCGCTAATGTTCGAAAATGCCATCCATCCATTTCCTCCGCTTATCCGGGTCCGGGTCGCGGGGGCAGCAGCTTCAGTAGGGAAGTCCAGACTTCCCGGTCCCCAGCGACCTCTTCCAGCTCCATCGGAAGGACGCCAAGGCGTTCCCAGGCCAGCTGTGAGACATAGTCCCTCCAGCGTGTCCTAGGTCTTCCCGGGGGCCTTCTCCCGACTGGGCAGGCCCGAAACACCTCACCAGGGAGGCGACCGGGAGGCATCCGAACTAGATGCCCGAGCCACCTCAACTGGCTCCTCTCGATGTGAAGGAGCAGCGGCTCTACTCTGAGCTCCTCCCGGATGGCCGAGCTCCTCACCCTATCTCTTAGGGTGAGTCCAGCCACCCTACAAAGGAAACTCATTTCCGCCGCTTGTGATCTCGTTCTTTCGGCCATGATCTATAACTCATGACCATAGGTGAGGGTGGGAACGTAGATCGATTGGTAAACAGAGAGCTTTGCCTTCCGGCTCAGCTCTCTCTTCACCACGACGGTCCGGTACAGTGACCGCATTACTGCAGATGCTGCACCGATCCGTCTGTCGATCTCACGCTCCAACCTTCCCTCACTCGTGAACAAGAACCCGAGATACTTGAACTCCTCCACCTGAGGCAAGACCTCACTCCCCACCCGGAGGGTACAGTCCACCCGTTTCCGACTGACTGACTGTTAAAAAATGTATTTAGAAAATTTGTAAACAGGTTTTCTATGCCATAGTGACAAAATATTTTATTAATATTGAATCTTACTATGCGGAAATTAGTTGGCTTCCAATGTATTTGTTCTGAACTGTTTCAAGTGAGTGGAGAAGGACAAAGTAAGAAGCTAAAAACTTACTACTTCCACATGGAATTGGAGAATAATTTTTTTTTTGTACTGTCATGCTTAACATGCCATGGTCTGACTCCATGCAGTGTGAAGGTATATCAATGTAACATTATTGACGCCTGGTGACCTGGGGCCTCACTTATAAAATTGCGCATTCAAATCTGACTAAAAGTACGCAAGAATCAAAATGTGCACATGGGCAAAAATATGGTATAGTAATGGAATGTATTCACAGATGCATCAGCCAGATGTCTTGTTGTCGGTCAAGGAGTGCCTTGCTGTGAGCCGTAAGTGAAATTTACTCTTGGGTGCCAAAAATGCTGGTTTATTCTGTTAATGGTTTTGTCTCTTGCCCTCAGCTCTTTTTGTCGATCAGGAAGCCGATTTTCACGCTCGGGTGCCTGTAGTCATCTGCAAAGAAAAAAAGAGGTGCGAACCCCTGCTGGCCATACTTAATATGGCAAACATATTTCAATAAGGTGCGACAAGGTAGATGATGGCACAGGGTCGGTAAACTAAACTCTCTTTTTTCTTCACAGTGGCCTCATCTGCAAAGTGAGTGCAGGGAATGAAAATGCGTTTGAAACCACCTCCTATCTAGCTTCTCTAGCCAAGCACGAGCATCTCCTCCCTCCACTGGTTCTTGTACTGCGACATTGGGCAAAGGTAATGATCCAGTTCTTTTTTACGTGTTAAGTAATGTGTGGTCGTTTGGCACTGTTACACATCTGCCTAGAGTATTATATCCTTTCCCAGCTCTTTGATACACCCAATGTAATGCACACACACACGCGCACGCGCACGCACACACACACACACGCACACACACAGTGACGTACACAAGGTTTCACTAGGATAACTAAATGTTAAATGTCTTTTTAACATCTGTTGTAGATATGTCAAATAGACCGTGCGGATGAGGGTGGACTGCCATCGTATGTCTTCGCCCTCATGGTCATCTACTTTTTACAAAAGCGCAAAGAGCCCCTCTTGCCGACATATCTGAACCAAGAGGTGTGCATTTGTTTTATTTTAAGCTTGTTGTGGAATAGTCACCTTTTGCATTTGCTCCTTCTCTGTCAGTTTAATGATGTTCTGTTATGTTTTAGATAAAGACCTTTGCACTTAGCAGACTTTCAAACTTCAACTTAACGCATATAGAGGATGGGTATTTGCACTGGGCTTACACTGCTTCATCCAAAGACACGACACAGTCATCAGAGGGCGCCTGCATGAAGGGAAAGGTAAGTGTTACAACAGCATTAACACATACATCCATTCAGTTCTATATGTGGGTCAATATGACGTCTGTTTTATTTTTTTCTAAATTCCATTTTATTTTTTAGGAGTCTGTTTTGTACTTATTTTACAAACATAGAGTGTGTACTTTTGATTCATGGCTACAAAATCCTCAACAAACTGTTCATGTTTGTGGTTAAGACAGTCACAGATTCAATTCCAATTGCGTTATTAATGTAAGATATTTTTATGACACTTATTTTGTTTACACAATTAGACAGTATGTGGCGGAGAGTGCTCTTATTTTGAAGACTCCTATGTGTGTTATGCATGTTAAGAATGCCTGTTTATGTTTAAGGCGAGTTGGAAGCAAGAATAAACGTGCCTCTATCCTTATTTCACTCAGAACTTGCACAATGGCAGCAGGCATCGTAAAAAGCTTGTTTGCATTAACAAGGGGTAAAACACTTTTTACCTGTAGAAACGTTTTTTTTTTTCAACTTTTGCCGGTGTTTCAGGTCACCGTTTCGTCCGGCAGGGGTTGTTTAGTGTTTGTGATGAGATTCTGCTACGGTTGAGCGGTCCGCGGTGGAAATACTTCTCCACACAAAAGTTCCTTCTCACAATGACAGCATTTCCATCCACAATTTCCGCACGATTCCAATTTTAAAGATAAATTTCATTTTTATTTTACATGTATTTTAAAAATTTTAATTTTGCAATGGTGTCTGTGATTTCGTTCAGGGTACCGCAGGTCTGACTGCACCCTGGACAGGTTGTCTGTCAATCACCAGGTGATTGTGAATAGGGTGCTTAATGGGCGTGCTAGGTCGCTATATGACCCACACTAGACATGACACTGTTAATGCTGGAAGTAACAGAATTATCTGGTTTCCAGTATAATGACAAAGGGCCTTCGTTTAAGTAACAACTGCATGTTAGTCAAACAATAAACAAGTCTGTCTTCTACATTGATTTTAGTTGCAAGCTGAACAGAATAGAATTGAGATGTGATTTTTTTTTTTTTCAAATCTACTCTCTAGGTTCCACTCGTGTTCCAGAATCCTCACCCTTCTGTGGAGGTCGGTCTTCTCTGGGTAGAAATGCTTCGCTTCTATTCCCTCGAGTTCAACATGGCAGACAATGTCATCAGCGTACGAACCAGTGCTGTCCTTTCCAGGGATTTGAAAGACTGGCCAAAAAAACGCATCGCCGTGGAAGGTGAGCTGGAAGCTGGATTTGGATGTGAACAAGTGAAGTGTCTGTGTGAACAAGTAAAAGTGTCTGACCCTCGCTCATGTCTGTGTTGGGTAGACCCCTTCGCTGTAAAGAGGAATGTGGCCCGCAGTCTTAACAGCCAGCAAATGTATGAGTACATCCTGCATTGTCTCAAAACCACATATAAGTACTTTGCACTGCCACTCAACACGCCGGCAGGCAAGCATCAAGAACCCGCTAAAGGAGCAAAAGAGTCATGTGAGGCAGAAGCGTGCCTATCTGAGGTGAGCCGACTCGGCTTTGAGCCCCAGTTTGCAAACAAAGAAGAAAATGGCCCTGAAGACTCTGATTGCATCATTGAAGAAGAGGAGGTTGACGATGGCAGTGACTCAGAGGGGGAGAAGGAAAAGGTGGACTTGGGCAAGAGCAGCTTCTCTGAGGAAGAGGATGACGACGAAGATGTGGAGAGACACGCCAGGTGTCACTTAGACAGCTTCACCACAGAGGATGAGGAGATCTTCCCTCTGGATGAGATCTCAGGGGAGGAGCTGTTGTCTGATGAGGAGGGTCCTGATTTGGACACACCTGTTTCGAATGATGATGAGGAGGAGGAGGAGTCTGTACTTGCTGTCACCTCACCTCCATGTTTAGAGGACGCTGTTGAAAATGAGCTCCCAAAAAATAAAAAACAGCCGCAGAATACAAGGTCATACGAATTCACCAATCAAGCTTTTACCAGAGGAAAAGTATGTTATTCCTTCATTGTACAACCAGCACATATACTAACATGTAGAGTGTGTATCCTAATATTTTGTTTCATCACTCTCAGTCACACATGGTTGTGTGTAGCTTGTGCAAGCGTGATGGCCATTTGAAGAAAGATTGTCCGGAAGATTTTAAGAAAGTGCCGCTGAAGCCTTTGCCACAGATGACACCAGACTTCCTCAAAGTGCTTGACAAAACCTGTGAGCAGTGCTATGGTGGGTTTGTGGACAAAGAAGTGTGTTTATATTTGGCTTGTGTAGCATATTCATATTCCTATTCTAAATCCCATATGCGGTAGCGTGCCAAAACCAAAAAATGTCTTGTTTAAACTGACACTTTAAACTTTCTTTATGTATGGCACAGTGCTTTCTTTTTATTTTATGGTAACATCCCCCCTTTCACATAACCAGACATTTAACCTTTACCTTTAAGAGTCATTTTCTGGCACTCAATTTCTTGCCAAATTCCTGTAAAAGTGAAGATTGTTTGGGCAGCTTCATAAGGTGTAAAATACAACCTTAATATAGCAGAAACTCACCCTTAAAATTAACCACAAGTGACTATGTATTATCGATGACGTATTATGCAGACACTTTATGCTTTATCAGATATTTATACATTATTACGGATTTAAGGTGAATGGGATGGGGTTTTTTTTTCAGAAGAAAGCATTTCCTTGGAGAACAAAAGCACAAATGGGCAGATATTCCCACTAATCAACAAAATAAAAAAAAAACAGAATTTGCTAGGTCGTGAATGTGAGGGCATCACCTGTATTGTAATGTGCCAAACCACTCCATCTTAGTTATACACTGAGATTCATTAACATTAGTTTTACACTTTATACACGGCTTATGTTGTGCTTTTATTTGCAATAATAATGAAAATCTCAACGGGGCTCAAATTGCTTTTTATCTTATGGCAGGGATTCTCAACTTAAACTTAAACCTTACTAACCATGATAATGATAATATTCACAGACATAAAAGATACTTTATATCTGTATGTAATAGCAGTGTTGTAATATGTAGTAATAGCAGTTAAGGCAGCAATTGTGTTGAAGATCCTGCTGTAAATAATGATGATGGCTGGGTTTGCATGAAAGATGAGAGTATCACAAGTGAGATCAAAAGTGGATCAGACACTTAGATGAGCTGATATTGTGGAGACAGGGATCTGAATAATATTGAGCCTGGTGATGTCATAATATGCACATTAGATGAATGAATTTGCTCCCCTCGCAAAGCATGGGTTATAGTAAGGATTTTTTTTTCATTTGTCTTCATTGTCAGACATTTTCAGGTTACAACCTTTTAAAATGGTAATATTTAAAAAAAAAAAAAAAACTCCTAAAGGCGACCAAAGGATTAAGACTGTTTTTTTTCCTACAGTACTATACTTTATTGTTTAGGATATGATGGATTGCATTGGACTGTATTTAGTATATAAAATACAAGGTGAATAAGATCAAAAGCGGCCCGCAAATCATTATTCTGTATGCGGCCCATGGTTCGGACACCCCTTAATGGTGTTTGCAAGATTTTTGAAATAGTTATTTTTCAACTACAGCAATAGTGCATTCATCATCTGCATACTGATATTGTACAACAGCTTTGATCAGTGATTTTTATAAAATGTGTGCTTGTAAACAATTCAGAAGATGTCCGGTGGAATATATTGTGGTTATTTACAAGCATGCATTTTTACAACATTGTCAAGTTCAATGGGCTCTCACTGCTTTCCTTCTCACCATCATGTAATCAACCATAATTGATCAGAAATGACTAAATATGAATATCTCTTTTTTTTTATGACCATTTGATTCAGTAACAAGTTGTTTCTTCCAGCTTAAAAGAAACATTTGTCCTTTCTTCCCAGTGGACTTTGCCCCAGATGACTTGGAGTTGACGATCAGAGAGTGCATCATTAGAGATCTGGAAACCTTCATCAGACGACAGTTCCCTGGTAGTTTATACTCTAATAACAATTTTTATCACGCAGAAGTGATGGCACATCTTTTATCCTGTCCTTTAATCCAGTGTAGCACAGCACCAATTATATATATATTTTTTGGTGGCCAGGTGCTAGGCTGCAGCTGTTTGGATCTTCCAAAAATGGGTTTGGGTTTAGGCAGAGTGACCTAGACATCTGTATGGTGCGTGATGGCCAGGACACCATCGATGTAAGTTTTGACATTCCTTACATATACAGTGGAACCACGACTTACGGAAAACCTATTGTACAAAAAATTCATAATACCAATTGGGCTTTAAAGATATTTCCGTGTCATTTAACGAAAAAATATCATAATGCGAAAATGAAAATCGAAAGTGCCTCCCAGAATTTTGAATGTACTGGACTGCCATGCAAGCTGCCCTCCCCTGGGGTGGCAATGCACCAAAGTAATAGATGCCAACTGCTGTAAAGCTGAAAAAGAAGAAGAAAAAGCTGCTCTCCCATTGGTTATCTCCCATCATTATGCCATTATAGGGTAACTCTGGTCTCATAATACAAAAATTATACAATACGAAACCCCTTCCGGAACAAATTAATTTAGTCGCTTGAGATTATCTTAATAGGTATGTGGCTTTAGCTACTTTAGATCTTTATGATACAGTTCTAAAGGTTTTCTTGTTGCAAGTACAAATAAATAGTAGTAGTATGGCTTCTCCTGATTCTTTCTGATTTGGCTCTTCAGGATGTTGACTGCATCAATATAATTGAACGTCTTGCAAAGCTTCTGAGGAAGCACCCTGGTAAGAAGCAACAATTTGTAAACTAAATGTCTTTAGTTGCACAAGCAAATATTTTTAACAAAATGGAATGTTCAGGTATGCCTTTTTGACTTGTCTCATTATCATCCTTAAAGATTTGAAGAACATCCTGCCCATTACCACAGCAAAAGTCCCCATTGTAAAGTTCTACCATGCTCGCACCAGTCTTGAGGGAGACATCAGCCTCTACAACAGACTGGTAGGAAATTAACACCCAACACTGTTTCCTACTGCATTGTAAATTATAAGCAAATAAATTTAATTAAAATCCAAACATTTTGCCTTCAGGCTCTGCACAATACGCGCCTGCTAGCATTGTATGCCGCCATTGACAGGAGAGTCAAGATCCTCTGCTATGTCATGAAGGTGTTTGCCAAGGTTTGTATGCTGCAGGACAGAACCTTTTAATTTAGCATGTCCTGTTTTTTCATCGTTGTGATTTTTTTGTGTTGAATTCAAGATGTGTGACATCGGGGATGCGTCACGTGGCAGTCTCTCATCTTATGCCTACACTCTCATGGTACTGTTCTTCCTCCAGCAAAGGGATCCACCTCTTATACCTGTGCTGCAAGAGGTAAACATGCCATAACATTTCATAATGCATTGTCTTAATCGAATGTTTGTCCACCAAATTTATCAGGGGTTAATGATCAGTACTTCAAAATAGGGCTTCATGTGTGTGCAAAAAAATTTATTTTGCTTAGAATTTAGATTGTGATTCTCTGGGGTGATTTTTTTTTTTTCTCCCCACGCACACACATCATCGTCAGGCCACCTAGGACACGCTGGAGAGACTATGTCTTTCAGCTGGCCTGGGAACGCCTCGGCATCAGCCGGGAAGAGCTGGATGAAGTGGCCGAGGAGAGGGACGTCTGGGCTTCCCTGCTTAGGCTGCTGCCCCCGCGACCCGACCTCGGATAAGCGGAAGAAAATGGATGGATGGCTGGAGAAAACATTCATTCATTTTCTATACCGCTTATCCTCATTAGGGTCGCGGGTATGCTGGAGCACTTTTTAAAATTATTTTTACTTGTCCTTCTTTAACAAAAAAAACCCTCCAAGGTGGACAGTCACAAAAGAACAAGGGACAGGGAACTTTTTAAAAAAAGAAATAAAATAAAAAATAATCCATCAAGTCAATAAAATATGGTATACTCGCTTGCTCACTCCCTAAATGCAGTACATTCATGCACGCATTCTCACGAGTCTTTGTTATTTTTTTGTGTTCAGGCCTAGTTTAAAAATGTTACAACTTTAATCAAGTTCAACTTTTTCAGTTTCTACCTTGGTGTGTTGGTTTTGCAGCTTTATGACGGTGATGAGAAGCCTGAGGTGTTAGTGGATGGCTGGAATGTGTATTTCTTTGACGATTTAACAACACTGGTGGGTATCAGAGGCTTGCATGTTGCACAATGGAGCTGAATTTAACACATCATTGCTCCTCTATCCACAGTCCAGTCGGTGGCCACAGTACGGCAAAAATACAGAGACCGTAGGGGAACTGTGGCTGGGCCTCCTTCGTTTTTACACTGAGGACTTTGACTTTAAAGAGCATGTTGTATGCATTCGTCAAAATGCCCGCCTCACCACTTTCAACAAGCAGTGGACATCCAAATACATTGTCATTGAAGGTCAGTGTGTGACACAGTCGTAATTAGGAATGGATGCAGATTTGACTTACGCAGCACAAGTTCAAGCAAAAGCACTTTCACCTGAGGAGGATTAAAAATGTGAAGACCCGAAGTTTTTTATTTAAAAAAAAAAAAAAGGATCAGATCGGCAAGACTATAAAAAACATCGGCTCAGATCAGATGCCAAAAAAATGTGGATCGGGACATCCCTTTCAACAAATGCTCTTCCTCTGTTGCAGATCCATTCGACCTCAATCATAATCTTGGTGCTGGCCTGTCCAGGAAAAGTATGATTCTTTTACTAATTTCCACAATATTTTATCGAACATTATTTTTCATTTATATTCACACATTTGCTCTTTGTTTTTTGTTAATACAGTGACAAATTTCATAATGAAGGCCTTCATCAATGGCAGAACAGTGTTTGGCACCCCCTTGACTGTCTTTCCTCCCGAGTACACCAGTCAGATGGTTGGTATTGACTAGCTAAACCTCAGTCTTTTTTTTATGGTGATATTATGAAATGATTATTGGTGTTGCATGCATTTACAAAATGCGACCACAATTTAACATGTCGCATTTGTAAACAAAACTAGACCACTACATTAGCACCTAGGTGTAAATTTCTTATATTTCACAAAGGCTGCATTTTTTAAATACATTGGGCTAGTCCCTCCCTGGTTTATTAATGGCCTCTGTAAAAGGTTTTAGAAATAATGTCATGTGTACCATTATTGTCATCCTCAAAAGTGCATCTTTGTTTTTTGTTCATGTCAGTTAATACACGTAAATTAGAGGATGGTGAGACCTGCTGATATAGCATAATTACATTTGTAATCCCAAATAAAAGACAAGACTTTTTTATAAGAAAATACTTTTTTTTCTTAAAGGGAAAAAGTCTTATACTGGTTTCCATACTGTGTGTTGGTGTATATGTAGATAGTTCTTTTAAAATCCATTCGCACTGGTACTTTGGGGTGAACATGCTTTAAAATTGTTGACTTAAAATACCTGATTCTCATTTGTCTGCATGTATCTCAGGAGTATTTCTTTGACCCTGAAGTCCTCACTGAGGGAGAAGTGGCCCCCAACGACCGCTGCTGCCGCATATGTGGCAAAATTGGTCATTTTATGAAAGACTGCCCCATGCGCAGGAAGTGAGTGCCGATAGTCAACAGGCTAGAATGTGAAACAAGGAACACGCTGAAGAATTATAGCTTTTAATCCGGTCATGCAGGTCACGGCACAGACATGACTCTGACAGAAGGACAGAGGGTACCCGAGAGCGAACCGACACAGGAGAGGATACGGGGTCCAGACACAAAAGCGAGCACTGGAGGAGGAGAGACCCACTGGAACCACGCTGTTGCTTCCTGTGTGGATCCAGCACTCACATTAAGAGGGACTGTCAGCTCTACAGAGGCCCTACAGGTTCAGCACCTTCTTCTCTCATTACCAACAACATAGTTTTACATCACCACCTGTGATGCTGCATGTACTCAACTTTTTCATCTTGTCTGTCAGGAAATACCAAGATGGAAAACTTCCCTTTGTCCTCCTCCGGCCCCTTGAGGAATTTGAGAGAGAAACATGTATGGATTTAGTTAAGAGAAAAGTAGACTGATTGCTTGTTTTTGATCTATATGTTGAACGTCCTATTTTCTAGGGGTCACCTTTAACAGATGAGAAGAAAAGACATCAAAATGTGATTTTAAGTCCACAATCAGGTAAAGCTAGACTGTTTCTCTTTTTGAAATACTTGTCTTCTATTTTGGGTAAACCACCATCCAATATAAATATAAGGAAAATAGCAAATTTATCAATATCAGATCTTTGATCCCATCCCACCTCATCTTGATGGGATCTGTACTTATTTCATGACAACAGCTGCACCACACCGAAAAGCAAGAGCAAATAGGCGGGAGTACAGTAACCAATCAGATTCTTAATCCCCTCCAGACAGTTTTACAGGTGGTAGTTCTCAGTACCTTCCAGCAGTAACTGGACTCTGCATCGGTCCGTTGTGGTAAGGAGACGAGCTGAGCCGAAAGAATCTGGAACCAGTCCTCTCGAGAGGGGCTGGACTGTATTCCATTGTGGCGTTGCTTGCAGTGAGAGGCGATAGGCAGGGGTGGCAATTCCTGTTGCCTCCTAGCTCAGGGCCTGTATGTTGGAGTTTAACCAAGTAAAGAAGCGTGTAGTTTCCTCCGCCTTCGGGTGGGGGGTCGGGTACTGACTGTTGTTTGCACTTATGTGACAAACAGTAAAGCTGTTTGGAGTCCCTAGAATGAGTACTGGGTAGTGCTCCAACAGGGAATTCCCTTGTTCTGCTGGGAGACTTCAACGCTCAGGGTCAGGGTGAGACCTGTAGATGCCTGATTGGGAGAAACAGCCCTGATCTGGGCGTTGCTTTGTTATTGGACTTCTGTGCTCTTCACAGATTGTCCATAAGGAACACTATGTTCAAGCATAAGGATGTGCACTTCAGAGAGTCCCTTGTCAGAAGGAGTTTCAACTCCCACCTCCTGGAGAGCTTTCACCTTGTTCCACGAGAGGCAACTGACATTGAGTCCGAGTGGGCCATGTTCTGTGCCTCCATTGTGGAGGCGGCAGATCAAAGTGGCATTAAGGATTTTCGATGCTGGTCGCGGCGGTAATCCCAGAAAACTGTTGGTGGACATCAGCTGTGAGGGATGCCATCAAGCTAAAGAAAGAGTCCTGTGGTGCTTTTTTTGGCACATGGGATTGTGGAGGTGGCTGATCAAAGTGGCATTAAGTATTTTTGATGCTGGTCGCGGCGGTAATCCCAGAAAACTGTTGGTGGACATCAGCTGTGAGGGATGCCATCAAGCTAAAGAAAGAGTCCTGTGGTGCTTTTTTTGGCACATGGGATTGTGGAGGTGGCTGATGGGTACGGGCAGGCTAAGTGGTTTGTGGCTCTGGTGGTTGCAGAAGCAAAAACTCGGACGTGGGAGGAGATTTTATGGAGATAATTTTTAGGGGCAGCCAGGGGGTGTTAAGGGGATCCGGGTTAGTGGCTGCAGGATTGGGTCTCTGCTTTATTGGGCCGTCATCTTCAACTTTCACTGGATTGGTTCGAGTGTGAAGTGGCTGGGATGAGAATCAGCACCTCCAAGTCAGTTCATTCAGTTCATTGTTCTCACTAGGTTCATTGTTCTCACTCGGGGTGCCAAATCAAGGTCGAAGATGAGCTCCTGGCCCAAGTGAAAGAATTTCAGTACATTGGGGTCTTGTTTCACCAGTGAGGGAACGCTAGAACATGATATTGATAGGCAGATTGCTGCGGCGTCTGCGGTGATGTGGACTCTGCATTGCTTTGTTGTGGTGAAGATGGAGCAGAGCCAAAAGGCAAAGCTCTCAATTTACAGGGTGATCTACATTCCTACCCTCACCTGTGGTCATGAGCTTTAAGTAGAGACCGAAAGATCGCGGGAACAAGCGGCTGAAATGAGTTTTTTTTTTATAGGGTGGCTGGGCTCTTGTCACTGTCACCCGGGAGAGACTTGGGAGTAGAAGAGCTGCTTCTCCACGGTGAGAGCGGCCAGATGAGATGGCACAGGCATCTAGTAAGGACCGGTAGGAGGCCTCAGGGAAAACTTAGGACACTTTGGAGAAACTAAAGCCCATCCAGACTATGACGATCAGAGGCCTAATTGCACAAATACTTTATCAAACCTGGTCCATCATCCAGATGAAGCCGGCGTTTTCAGGGTCTGTAAACGAACATTTTTGAAACTGGGTCCCCGAGTGGAAAGATTTGAAGACACCGTTTACGCAGCTCCATAGTTACTGCCTCCCCCCAGCTTGTATGAAAAGGCTTGCGTCATAGCTCCAACCCTTTACAAACGCGCATGCGCTAAAACCGTAAACTCAGAAACAACAATGGCGCCGTACATTGTTGTTTTTGTGCTGCTGAAGCTAGGAGCCTACGGTCAACAAATGTACTTGCCGCCATGTTTTCTGTTTACAAGCCTTCTGCGCATGCCCAGTGTTTTTTCGTCGGCCTGTCTTGTGTTTCCGCTTTCAAAGTGTCACAGCGCCACTGACAGGTTTGGCATATGTATTACATCATTTTTACTTGTTTTGAGTACGTTTGTATGGACGCGCATTTCTGAACTAGCTGCATCTTTAAAGAAAACATTTAGGAAATTATGAGCGTTTTGTCTTTGTGTGGATATACCATATATTTCTCAACTGGCCTGGGAACGCTTTGGGATTTGCCGGGAGGAGCTGGATGAAGTAGCTCGGTAGAGGAAAGTCTGGGCTTCCCTGGTTAGACTGCTGCCCCCGTGACCCGATCTCTGATAAGTGGAAGAAGATGGATTGCTGGATGGACATTAAATGTTTACCTTTTTTTTCTTTTCCTCCCAGGTAGTTTAGCTGCCCGCAATTTGACTCGCTCCAGTAACAGGAAGAGCCCAGTTGAGTGAGCAGTGGCTACACACACCCTTGAGGTTCGACTCGTGTCCAGGCAGACAACAAACCGGCCAACGAACCATGTCAGTCTTTAACGGGGACTGTCAGCATGACAGGAACCCATTTCAAAGCCAAAGCCAAGACGCCTTGACTTGAAGCCACCTAGGGCCTTTTTTAAATTTTTTGTTTTTTCTGTTTTTCCAACCCTCACAGCATTCTCCTTCTCAGAGGAGTTTTAAAATAATTTCTTTTAACAAGGCGGCAAGTCATTACACATGCACCTCATGTCTTTGACATTTACATTTTTTAACAAATTCTAAGTATTTTATAAATCAGTTTAAGTCAAATGGATTGTAATCTGGCCACTTGAGCATTTTACCGTTTACTTGTTTTAATTTTCAATTGTCCTCATAAGACATGAGTGTGCTGTGATTTAGCGCTGTTTAAATCAACATTGTGTTGGCGATAAATTTAATTCAAAAGATGAATTCTTTTTGCTTTATATTGCTTCAGTGGCGGAACATAAGATGAGTTTTTACTCATTGCCAGATGTTTTTTTTACTGATATTTTAACATTTATTTTTGTCTTTTGCACTGATATATCCACAAGCCCGTTTCAGCTTTGCGTTAAAAAAAGCTGCATACCAGCTGCCTTGTCTCTGTGTTTGTTAGTCACCACAGTGTAGATGTATATATTTTAGGATCATTGTTTCATTTTAAGAGACTGCTGGTCCACCTTTTTTTATACACAACCACACTGACCCCCATCTTGCCTGTAACTGAAGGCTAAGTCAGACTGCCCTCACTCCTTTCTGGAGTTATTGATGTTTTTTTGTTAGCATATTGAATTATACAGCTGGAAAAATAAGCAAACTGTTTAAATTAGAGCGTGATGGAATTATAGAATATGTATTTATTTGTCATAAAGGTACACATTATTAAAATGAAGCCACAAATTGGTATCTGCACTGTTAGGGTTTGCACCCTCGATTCATGTTGCTGCTAGGTTTTCTGGGAGAAAAAAAAAACTTGTCAGTCAGTATAGACTGTTTAGGTTTAATGCTGTGTTGATAGAAGGTTGGCTTTTATAAAAAAAAAAAAAAACATGGTTGATGATATTGTACTTTTTTTTTTTTTTTTTGAAAGGTAGCAGCTTTAGGGGGTATTCTGCAAAGCAAGTTTAGCGGGTGAGCGAGCTGTGTTAATTGTAAAGCCGGACTTGCCTGTTCCTTTTAAAGCAGCTGTATCACCATGGTAACTTGGGCAAAACTCATAACCTGATCCCGACCAGGTTATGTCCAGGCTTTCAGCTCAAAATTGGCTATGAAAGTGCCACGGTTTCCCTGTTTTGCCAATTTGCAGATGGCCTCACAATTAATTGAGAACTTACGGTTCCCTGTTGGTCTTTACATATTATCATTTTTGCTGGAGGAATAAGACATCAATCCAAAAAATAAAAAGGAAAAAGTCAGAAGTCTCCAATGTCAACACTGCCACCTAATGGTCATCACAAGATATACATATACGCACACAGATACAACTCAGGTGACCGAGTACTTTTATACAGAGTATAAGTCATGATTTCACTTAGCGTGTTTTATGTATAGGGCAATGTTAGTCACTAGCTTTCAAAAGTTTTTATTGTCATTGACAGACACGTTATTGTGTTCATCCAGTAAAAATGTTTTTAAAAAGATTAGCAAAATATGACGTGTATAGATAATAAACATCATTCGAAAATGAGAAGATAGTTGGACAACAGTTGCCTTTTCGTTTGTCTATTGGCAGCGACAGTGTTACTTTTGGTAATGATAATCTTTTTGAACTCCTAATTACCTAATAATTACTTGCTTATCTTGTGTAAAATAAACCAGTATTTTTCCGCGAAAGTACAATGATATGTCATATGCCCCGTTTTAAAGTGAGCGCGCATAAAGCCGAGAACAGGACTAGTCAAATTTAGATGGATAACCACCGTCGCCGGACCAATTGTGGATTTTAGGTTCTGTTGAGTTGCATCCTGAGCACTATGCCTGGGTTGGTTGAGCCACTTTTGCAGAATACCCCCTTACTGTTTTCTGTCTGACACAAATGCTTGACGTTCAGTGTGCTGTTAATGAACTGTGTGGCCTTGCCAGGTACGGCCTTGGCATCCATTTTATTCATTAAACAAACCAAATTCTAGCGCTTCCTTTAAATGTTTTTTTTTCTACTACATATGCATTCATGTACTCTTTCTGCAGCTTTCTGGAGAGATGCTTTGCAAGATTTCTGTTTGAGTGCCTCTAAAAGTTTCTATTACTGTGGCATAGCAAGTTATGTTTGTATTCCTTAAAAAGTACAATTAAAATTGAATGTAGTATAGAATTTTGATCAGGAAACTTTGTCATACGCTAAAGCAATAAGTAGCAATAGTAGTAGTTGACAATGTAATTAAGTCGTCATGCTTGGGAAATTAGGAAAATAAAACTTTTAAAAGGTGGGTGTCAGGGGTGTCCAAAATTTTTCCCCAAAGGGCCGCATATAGAAAAATCAAGGGACGAAGGAGGCCATTTGTATATTTTTTGTATAATTTTTTATTTTATAAAAAGCATATATTTTATGCCCAAGCTTTGTGGTATTGAAATATCAACATATTAACCTTTTCCTTTGCATTGTGTCTTTGTGCTGTATTTTTAAAAATTTTGCTGTATTTTAATTTTTAATTTTATTTTTACAACATGCCGCGGGCCAATAATAAACTCACGGTCCGCAAATGGCCCCTGGGCCGCACTTTGCAGAGCGCTGATTTATAAATACCATTGTCATTTCCGGCGTAAAGTGTCACGTGACTCGCTACGTCATTGTTTGAAATAGCTACAATTTATGACGAGCTAATTGTCTGTGCAGTATAGGGGCTATTATTTTAACAACAATATGACGAATATTAATGCGTGTCAACCTTCACTTTAGTTGGTTTAACTGCAAAAAGAAACATTACCCTTGAAGTGTTATAAACGTAGCTATTTAGCGGTCAAAGCCATGCTCATACGGCAAGCTAGTCATTGTCAAACGCATGCGCAGTCCAATGTTGTGATGTTAACTTGAGCAATATGTCTGCCTCTATGGTTCGAGCGACCGTCCGAGCGGTCAGCAAAAGGAAAATAATCCCTACAAGAGCAGCCCTCACGTTGGTAAGTCACATATACTTGCTAGAGAATGTATTTGCCACCAGGCCATCTTTTATTTATGCTAAACGTGTAGCCGTATCGCTGTTAACTATCTTTGGATGGAAGTTAAGCTAGCGCGCACCTCTGACGTAAACATAGTACGTAATAATGTTGCGTAACTTTTAAATAACTATTTGATCAACATGCGCGACGTATCGTCGAGTTTACGTTGTACTCGGGGCTCAACGAGTTACATGAAGCTGGCTAGGCTAAAATGCCAATCTATCGCTGATGACGACATAACGGCTAAGCTAACTAACCACGGTGCGGAAACTGTCACTCGTGCATACGTCACACGACTACTCCCAACGACCACACAGCAGCGACAGTGCAAGTCACCAATGTGTACCGGCTGGGGCCAACATGGCCGCTACCCTGTTTACTTCACAAATGGTGACTCGACAAACCATTCGTCTTTTTCTCTGTCCAAGTGAGGGAAATATGTACGACAGTAGTTTTCCACAGCATACTGTAAAGTCGACATAGATGGATACTTAATCTCCAAGAGAAATTCACATTTTCAGCAGCTCTGCAAAATTATCATAAACTTGAACACTTAATCACAACATAAAACAACCAAGGCAAGAGAGGCAACAATACATAAATTACTAAATCCATTCCTGTGTGTGTTTTTAGCGCTCCCCCTTTGTTGTGTTGAAAAGCCTCACAGCGTGGGGGAGGAATGATCTTCTGAGTCTGTGAGTGGAGCAGGAGAGTGATAGTAATCTGCCACTGAAGCTGCTCTTCTGCTGGGCGAATATGCTGGTTGGCCATGATGCAAATGAGCCTCCTCCGTGTGCTTAGCTGTGCCACAGATGTCGGGCTGACTCTTTTTACAGCCGATCCTCGCTTTTACGTTCAAATGGCAAGAAGACGCGAATAATTATGCACTGAGTTTCTTTTGCTGCTCTCTTGTAAGAAGTATATTTATATGGGTGTTTTACGTGTGTGTTTTATGGTAAGAAATAAATTTCCCCTTCTTGGGGATTAATAAAGTTTGTCAAATCTAACTGAATTGTTTTGGGCATAAAAATGTTTTTTGTATTTTTTGCTCCTACACCTCCACGAAATGTCAGTGTACCCACCAAACCCTAAAGAGGATAAGATAAGAGGATTATCATTATTATTATTAACAGTGGTTTGTTTGGTCTCAAAAAATGTAGACATTAATATCGTTTGTCAGTTTGTGGGACAATAAGCATTTCAAAACGCACCTGCATGGTTTTGTGACACAATTCAATAAAGTTTATTTGTCATTCATTAATTTTCAATGCCGCTTATCCTCATTAGGGTCGCGGGCATGCTGGAGCCTATCCCAAGTGGCTTTGGGCGAGAGGTGGAGTACACCCTGGACTGTTTGCCAGTCAGTCACAGGGCAGACATACAAACGTTCACATTCATACCGATGGACAATTTAGAGCCGCCAATTAACCTAACATGCATGTTTTTGGAATGTGAGGGGAAACTGGAGTACCCGGAGAAAATCCACACATGCACAGGGAGAATATGCAAACAGATGCCCAACGGAGATTCGAACCCTGAACCTACTGGCTGTAAGACCAATGTGCTACCCACTCGACCACCTTGAGGCCCTCTTTAGTCATATTTTTAAAAAATTTTATTCATTGTACCCGAGACCCTAATGAGGATAAGCGGCATAGATAATGAATGAATGAATGTACTAATTGTACTATTGGACAACATCGTGTAACATCTTGTCTCATGAGTTGGGTGTCTCGTGACACCCCCAACAGGTACTCGCCACAAATTAATGATCATGTGAGATGATTGATGAACAGATGGAATCGGTGTCATAGTGTAGCCAGTCATGACACACAACAAAGATGTGTTTAAAGAATCACAAATATGTGGGGATCTACTGTATATTGAAAGACAAAAACCTGCATGTCAGCATTGCAGTATTAGCATCAACATTTCAACTTTTCTAGTTTACACCCTTTTTTCCCCTACCTGTATTTTGGTAACTGTCTTTATACAATGTGTTGCAGGCCAATGAAAAACAGGCCGTCAGCTGACACCTCTGGTATTATATAAATATACAGGCTTATTGTTAGCAGATTGGAAAGACGTCTGTGGTGGTTGATTTGTAAAAAGAATAATGATGTTGTTTTATTCTATAGACGCCAGCAGCTGTGAGCAAGATCAAATTGTTGTTGCAGGACAAGCCTGAATACGTGAGTAATAGTAATTGTGTTTCTAATGTCTTCACTCCTTGCTGCTCTGATGGCCAAGCATCTATTTGAATGTAGAGGCCAGGGCTTTGTGCCGCCCCCATTTATTAGTTTGCAAGCATGACCGCATGCTCAGTAAACACAAATGTTGTAGTCGCAAACATAAATATGAATGCCAGGGTTGTTTATGTTGATAAACCGATTAAACCAGATATCCGGAAAACGATTTGGCTATTCGGTAGAAGACTCATGTATTGATAATAATCAGCCATAAATCTTTAGATGAATCGATTATGGAGACATGCCAGGGTGTATCGCGAGAGAAACAATAGTTGAAAGAGTGGGGCGGGCCTGGATGCTACATAACTTGCCATGAATAATAATATTAATAATAATAATAATAATACATTTTATTTATATAGCGCTTTTGAAGAAACTCAAAGACGCATTACAACACATTAAAGAATAAAAACAGCACACAATTTAAAGAATAAAATCAAACATAAAAGCAATTTTAAACAGATAAGTTTTAAGTTCTTTCTTGAAGGTGGGGAGGTCAGAGCAGTCACGGAGGGGTTTAGGCAGAGAGTTCCAGAGGGTGGGGGCAGCGATGGAAAAAGCTCTGTTCCCCCAGGTTCGGAGCTTGGTCCTACAGGGCAGGGACAGAAGGTTGGAGTTGGAGGAGCGGAGGGAGCGAGATGGAGTGTAATGATGGAGCAGGTCTGTGAGGTAAGGAGGGGCCAGGTTATGGAGTGCTTTAAATGTAATGAGAAGGATTTTAAAGTGGATACGCTGATGGACAGGGAGCCAGTGGAGCTTGAGGATGACAGGGGTGATGTGTTCATGGGAACGTGTGTGGGTGAGGAGCCGAGCGGCGGAGTTCTGAATGTACTGTAATCTGTTGAGGGTTTTTGATGATGTACCATAGAGAATGCTATTGCAACAGTCGATTCTGGTTGTGATAAATGCATGGATGAGAGTTTCAGCAGCAGAGAAGGTAAGTGATGGACGGAGACGAGCTATGTTTTTGAGGTGAAAAAAAGCAGTCCGGGTTATGTGCTTTACATGAGGTTCAAATGAAAGAGTAGGGTCGAGGAGACAACCAAGATTGCGGATGAGTGGGGATGGAAGAAGTGTGGTGTTGTCGAAGTGTAGGGTGAAGTGGTGAGAGGATTTGGTGATGTTATGTGGACCAATAATGATAAAGTCTGTTTTGTCGCTGTTTAATTTGAGGAACTTGTGATTCATCCAGTTTTTGATGTCTGTTAAGCAGTGGGTGAGAGTGGAGTAGACGCTGGGGTTAATGGATGTTTTGGAGATGTAACGTTGGATGTTGTCAGCGTAGCAGTGAAAACGGAGACCATGACGACAAATAATGTTGCAGAGGGGGAGGATGTAGAAAATGAAGAGGAGAGGACCAAGCACCAAACCCTGCGGGACACCCTGCTGCAGGGGAGCTTTGGAGGAGGAGCAGTGGTTGATATAGATGAACTGTTGCCGGTTTATGAGATAGGACTGGAGCCAGGAAAGAGCGGAACCAGTGATGGTCAAGTTTTTGAGACGGGACAGGAGGATGGTATGAATGATGGTGTCGAAAGCTGCGGTGAGGTCCAGGAGGATGAGGATGGAAAGTTTACCGGAATCGGAGGAGAGGAGGAGATCTTTTGTAATTTTGAGCAGAGCTGTTTCGGTGCTGTGTTTAGGACGGAAGCCAGACTGGAAGGGTTCATAGAGACTGTTGAAGGTGAGGTAATTCTGGAGTTGGGCGGCAACAATACGTTCCAGGATTTTAGACAGAAAGGGGAGGTTGGGTATGGGGTGGAAATTTGCACAGATTTCAGGGTCAAGGTTGGGTTTTTTGAGGATAGGGGTGATAGCAGCCAGCTTGAGAAACTGTGGCACAAAACCAGAGGAGAGGGAGGAGTTTATGAATTGTGTGATCCGTGGAGAAAGTACAGGAAGACAGGGTTTGATAAAAAGAGAGGGAATGGGATCCAGAAAACATGTCGAAGTTTTAATGCTGGGAAAAAGTTTTGTCAGGTGGGCCGGAGAAATGGGTGGGAATTGAGAGAGCTGTTGATGGGGCAGAGGAGGATCAGGTGGAGCAGTGTGGTAGGAGGAGAGGTCTATGGAACTGTAAATGGAATCTATTTTGGACTGAAAAAAAGGATTGAAATTGATTGCATTTTTCAGTGGTGAATGAAGATGAGGTGTTATTGTTGGGCTTTAGAAGTGTGTTTATTGTGGTAAAGAGAACTTTGGGGTTATTAGAGCCAGAATGGATGAGGTCGGAGTAGTATTTGGACCGGACGGAGTTTAGTGTGTCTTTATATTGCTGTATGTAGTCTGTGTAGATTTGCAGATGGACAGTTAAACCAGATTTATTGTGCAGTTTTACAAGCTGGCGCTTTCGGGATTTCATTTGATAGAGCTCAGTGGTGTACCAGGGGGCAGTATGGGTAAAAGAGACTGTTTTAGTTTTGGTAGGGGCCAATTCGTCTAAACAAGAGGAGAGGGTATTGTTGTAATAAGTGACAAGTTCAGAAGGATTTTCAGACAGAGCGGGAGGGGAGGTAGCCGGTTTGGAGGAGAGAAGAACAGAAAGAGCAGGAGTGTCAATGGATTTTTAATTTCTGAAAGTTATTGTGAAAGTTAACCGAATGGCCCTCGGTTGAGCTAGCTTTTGCTAGAAGGGTGCAACACTGGACTAGGCAGACCAACAAGAAAGGCGAGTATGGCAACTTTTTTTGCTTTGTAACTTGATGGTTTGAAATGTTAAACAATTACCGTTATTGTGCCATTTAGAGTGTGAGATTGTTTACTTTTAACTAACACAGCATTGCCATTGTGCCCATGTGACAAATAGTTCTATTTGCTTCTCTGTTCTTAGAAGAGACGTCATTATTTAAGGGGATCTGCACTATTTATTTATTTTGTTTTAGTCATTGGTGTTACGTCCCAAAGGGTGTCTAGACAACAGGCACATGATCTTCTCTGATGATCATTGAGAAAGAAAGTATAAACGACAAAATGTTGATGTACAGTGTTGCTGGGGCTAAATCATGGTCGTCCATCATTGTCTTGGTTTAGCCCAAAAATAGACGCTGAAAATGGGGTTAGATGCTTGTAAACCAAATTTAGACAGGCAGGATGTCTTTTGGAGACGTCTTTTTTTTTTTAACCTTTTGTGTGTTCTCTAACCAGCTTCAACTGAGCTTTTTTGTGGTAGTGAAATACAGAGTGTAATATATTGATTGTATGATTATAACTTCTCACTGTAGGGGAAAAAAGATGTATTAAAATGATGACCAAGGTAGCCGTGGCTGCGTTTTTCTGGCTTCTGATTGGTCAAAATGTGCATGATGAATGCTGAATGTGTTTTTTACTTTGGATTTTTAAAAAGTTTTTTACATTGCTGCTTGAGAGTGAAATGAAAGAATCTTTATTTCCTGCCAGATGGGTTTAAAGGTTGGTGTGAGAACGCGCGGCTGCAACGGACTGACTTACACGCTGGACTACACCAAGCAGAAAGACAAATCTGATGAGGAAGTGCTGCAAGATGGTGAGCTGTCTTTGTGTACTGTTCCTAATGAGTGCTGTCTGATTCCAGACACAATGTAGGAGTCACAGTTTCTCGCTTTACCCACAAGTTATGGACAAATTATTGATACTGCCCCTTTTAATAAATTAATTTAGTCTCCATCTTATTAAATTAATCTTGCCTTGATGCTGGAATTTAGACCGTTCAAAAGTACTTCTCTTACTGGAAACACACCGTTTTGTGTGTCAGTAGCTTTAATGGTAATTAATGATGCCACACATCACATCATGTTAGCAACACTAGCATTCAGTAGCTACAGTGCTAACATTACACCCCCATTTTAACAGCGACATCATGCAAAGTTAGCCTTTTTGCAGAAGAAAAACAAAATGATTACAAAACAAAATTAACACATACTGTACTGATAGTTTGCAGATCTTCATCTTAGTTTAAGATGAGTAGCAAAGCCAGGATCTTTGTTGCTTTTTTTTTGCTTCACATATTAAAATAAATAAAACAGACCCATCATTCATAGCGCTGTAAGTTAAAATATCGGATAATCCTCAAATGGCTGAGTTTGGCAGCTGAGATGTGACAAATTCTTCCTGTTGGGTATAAAGAATTGCAGTTAATTTAATTCCCCTTCCAGTAATTCGAATTGCAACCTTGTGTATGGTGGAACCAATTTGATTCAAATTCCAATTCTTCAAATTAATTGAAATTCCCAATTTGGAATTTTGAACAAGCCCAGTTAGAACATATTTTTATCATTCTGCACCATAGACCATAGGACCTTTTTAAAGTTCACATCCCACTGTGTCGCCCCTCATACATCGCTTGTTTGTTTTGCTACATTTCTCCCAAGGTGCAATAGTGCTGTCTGTACAGAGCAGCAACCTGGAAAAAAGGTTGAATAGAGGTACAAAGAGTGTTAGTGTTTAAGGACTAACACCTCCTTGTTCACTGTGACAGGTGTGAAGGTGTTCATAGAGAAGAAAGCCCAGCTGACCCTTCTAGGAACTGAAATGGACTACGTAGAGTCAAAGCTCTCCAGCGAGTTTGTCTTCAACAATCCCAACATCAAGGGCACGTGTGGCTGCGGCGAAAGCTTCAATATTTGAGCGCAGTGCTCCACCTCTCCAAACACTGTCCCATCCAAAACAAAGACTTCACTTGGAGTTTCAGCTGAAGCCTGTCTTTCGACCGCTTCAAACTACCCACAGTTACACGCTTGTTTGAGTTGCGAGTTGGTGCTAGGAATAACATTTGTATCCAACTTCTGTTCAATCACAACCCTTACTTCTGACAGGTCTCTTTTTATTTAGGCATTTCAAAGCTCTGAAGGACCTGGCGGTGTGTTTTTATTGTCGTGACTGCCTACTGTTTCACCGATACGCACATCATTTTACATTCACTTGCGTCACTCCACCAAGGGAACAGGATGAAGCATTTAGAAGTTTTAAGTGTAGAAAAGCCTGAGAAACAAATCAAGTGTCTCCAAACTGTATAGTTTTGAAAAATACTAAACCTATTTATCGTTGTGTGTACATATAAAGAGTGTAAATGATTTAAAGAGTGTAAATGAATCAAGAACCATCTAAGCGCACAATAAAGCAACGCACAAAACATAAGGATTTCTGTCAAGCGCCTTGACCTGTGCAATGTCTGTGTATATACTGTGAAGTATTAAATCTCGCTCACTTGAAAGATTTTGTTTTTATGCTTTATTGTGCCTGGGTCAACATTGGAATTAGAAAATCTGTCAAAATTTGTGCCTTCTGTTAGGTCCAGTTACAGTATTAGTATAGACTTCCATCTTTAGTTAAACAGGTTTCAGAAACACATCCTTTTATGTACATTTTCAGATTGGACAAAGTTGACAGCACATATTGAGCCAAATGTAAAATGCTTTGGTGAAAGGTCATACCGTCTTAAGTTTGTTTTTTACGGTTCTTTTTGTAAGACAGAGTAGCTTGTTTACCTGCTTAACATGTTTCGACGACTTTCAGTAGTCATCGCCAGAAGCTTCAGGTGATGTTCCTGTGACGATGACTACAGGAAGGCGTCGAAACATGTTAAGCAGGTTTACCTGCGAAAACATGTCAAAACAAAATGGCTTGGAATATAAGACGATATCTATGCAAGACCTGGTGTGGAAAAACATCAATTGAAATTGCCACGGTCCCTCCCCTTTCCTGGCAGGGATGGTCTCTCCTGCAGGCAGGGACGTTTTTGGTTTGGAGGATTTCTTCATCTTGGATTTTGCACTCAGACACATGCACACACATACACTGCAGACACCGCAGACTCCAGATACTCACGCCTCATAATTGTTTGGTTAATTTACCTTAATGATATAATTTGCAATAAACTTCATGTTATCTGGCCCATACCTTGTCTGTGTTTCCTTCATTCTTGTCCAGACCAAGAGCCAATTAGTGACAAAAAACCGTATATATTGAGGAAAAAGGACATCCGTTTTCTCGATGCCTATGCTTCATTCATCACCGTTATCTTAAAATTGGCACACCTCATAATGGCTATTGTTAACCTTTATACTTACTACTTTTTTCCCCTGGTCACTGATGTGTGTGAGTGACAGGAAGAAAAGCTTGCTTGGGGTGATATCCCAAATCTCTAGACCCCAAATATAACACAACCTGTCATTTTCATACATTTCGTGGTAAAAAAAAAGAGTTATATTCAGTTATAAAAATGACCAACCATTTCTTATACTGCGAAGAAAGCCATGTGTGGTCATTATCCCGAAATACTAGAAACAGGAAGAACACAACAAACTACGCAGCAATAAAGTCTGAGCATTATAATATCGTTATAATATCGGATTACAGTTTGTTAATAGACTCTACCGAAGTATGTGCACAGTACTGTAGTTACTGTGCAACCGTGAAGCATACATCCGTGCTCACTTAGTGTCATTGAACGTCTCATGCTACCCAGAAAAACTCCAGCGACGCCCTAGGCAGAGAGCAGCAACAGCAGCCCACGGAAGAATCATCCACGTCGCAGACGGACCATCATCCACGTATTTCAAACTGTTTTGGGCGACATGGAGCAGAAAAACATCAACCAAACCATCAACTTCGGGGCTGGGCCCTCGAAACTCCCCCGCGTGGTAAGTTAGCCACACCGTCAGCTATCGCGAGAGCAACATTAAAACATCAAGACGAGTAGTACGAAAATCTGCATATGTGCGCTTCTCATTTAAATATCAAACCTACAACGTGTTTTTGTTTTTAATTTCAGGCCGTGCTATGCGTTTTCGTTTGCATGAAAGTAAAAGGGGGTCGCGTGCAACGAGTTCCTCCCTTCACGTGACCGCCTGACAATAGGAGGCGAGGAGTACTTCAGTGTCGCTCGGCAACAAGCTGCCAAGGAAAACGCGGGGCTGAGTTGCATCAGCCCGACTCGGTTTTTCACGTGGATGGACGCCAAGTGAAGTGGCGCCATTCAGCCCTCGTTGTACTGTGTATATATCAGAATTGATTTGCGCAGTTTATAAACGTGCAGCCCTAGTAGACATGCTTTGGCATCATTTTCAACAATCATATTTGTTTGTAGTGGCTACAAAAATGTTGACGTTTTGCAGGTGCTGTTTCAGGCCCAGAAGGAAATGCTCAGCTACGGTGGCCTTGGGCTCAGTGTGCTTGGTAAGAACCACCACAGAACAAGGAGTGGTATGCATACTTTTGTTGTTGTTGGAAGGTGAGTTATACGATTTTGCAACATATTCATTTTCTATTCTAATAAAAACAAAACAAAGCATGGACAATGAGTCAGCAATGCATAGGATGCTTTGTTTGGGCCCTGGATTCTGCAGAACATTACAGTGCGGGGCAAACGTATTACAGTAGTTTGTTACGTGCGGTGGAAAATCCAAGCGGTGTACAAAAACCGAGGTTTGACTGTGGATGTTTTTGTTTCCACTAGAAATGAGCCACCGGTCACCGGAATTTGAGAAAATCATGGAGAAATCAGAGAGTCTCCTACGAGAGCTGTTGTAAGTGATTTTTGTTGTTGTCTGCAATCATTTTTTCCATCTAAAAGCAATTTGGTGTCATTGGTACATCTTTCAATGTAGGATTTTAAACTAAAACATATACATTCTGCCCTGCGATTGACTGGCGACCAGTCCAGGGTGTACCCCGCCTCTCGCCCAAAGCCAGCTGGGATAGGCTCCAGCATCCCCGTGACCCTAATGAGGATAAGCGGTACAGAAAATGAATGAATGAATGAACATATACATTCTTAGGCAGGTCGTCATGATTGTAATAATTTTGGCAAATACAAACCATATTGAGCTGAACGACACACCAATACACGTCACTGCTGTGTAATGAAAAGCATACCGTGCATCCATAAAAAATGCTTTTCGTTGGCCAGCAATTCAGTAAACTCCATTGAATTTCTGACAGTTCGTTTTTTTGTCACACAGAAACATACCAGACAACTACAAGGTGATGTTCCTGCAGGGCGGTGGGTCCGGACAGTTCAGCGCCGTCCCTCTCAATCTGATTGGCCTGAAGGAGGACAAGTGCGCCGACTACATCGTGACCGGGGTGTGGTCGGCAAAGGCTGCGAAAGAAGCAGAGAAGTACGGCAAAGTCAACGTAGTTCACCCCAAGCTGGATAGTTACACGAGTGAGTGTGAAAATGTTTGCGTTCGTCCTATGAAATAATTCATTCACTTGTTATGTTGCAGTGATTAATGCAACATTAACTACAGAGTACCTCCGATTCCTTAGAATATGTGCTGTGTCCCTCTAGAAATCCCTGACCCCAGTAGCTGGACTCTGAACCCCGCTGCGTCCTACGTGCACTACTGCTTCAACGAGACCGTGCACGGCGTGGAGTTCAGTTTCACGCCAGAAACAAACGGGGTGGTCCTTGTCAGTGACATGTCCTCAAATTTCTTGTCGCGACCTGTGGATGTTTCCAAGGTGAGAACTCCAACCCTGAGCAGATGACTAAAATCCACCAGCATATCGGTGCAGCAACTTTAGCCCACTTTTCAGTTCTTCTTACTTTCTAGTGCTTTATATTTACTGGACTAGTAATGTCACATAGTACTGGTTGTTCATTGACATTGTGATATGTGTGAGAGCAGGGAACTGGTGGAGGAGAAGCTTGAGGAGTGGAGGTTTGCCCTGGAAAGGAGCGGAATGAAGGTTAGCCGCAGCAAGATGGAATACGTGTGTTAATGAGAGGGACCCAAGTGGAAGAGTTTCAGGGAGACGAGATGAAGAAGGTGGAGGATTTAGAGTTAACAGTCCAGAGCAATGGGGAATGTGAAAGAGTGGTGAAGAAGCGTGTGCAGGCAGGCTGGAATGGGTGGAGAAAAGCGTCAGGTGTGATAGAAGAGATTCAGCTAAAAGTGAGACTCTCTGCATACACTAACCTACCGCACCCTTGCTCATCCAATCAGCTGTCAGAACGCAGTCTAGATGCATTCACTTGTGGTGAGTCGGATATTTAACATTCTTTTCAAAGCTGCACACTTCCCCTACTTCTGTGTTAAAAAAAAAAAAAGGGTTGCCCACCCCAGCTTTAGTATATTAATCTAATGGGCGTCGCAAGCATATTCCAATTTTTCATTGGCCAGTTGTACTTAAGCACTATATAGTCTGCCTAGCAACAAGCAGCCATGCAACTACATTAGGCGCAGTGACCAGTAATCCAAGTCATTCCGTTGATCATTCATTTTAGTCTCTGCTTGATTAGTTAAAATGTAATTTCAGCTGTAAAATCTCAGGGTTGTTCAGCCGTATTGTAGCTGACTTTACACAAGTCGCTCCGGTATGTATTTTGCCTACATTTTTGATCCCAAGGTTTGAAAAATTGCAGTCATTTGGAAACTTTCCATAGGAATTTATCAGAAAGAACAGGAAACAGGCAAAAATGACTGACTGTATGGCTATTAAAGCCACACCCCGTGCTCGAATCATGTGGAACAAATAATAAATTCTATTCAACATTCAGGGTTTTTAATGTTCAATGAAAGTACAAATTATTATTTAGTCCTATGGAAAATTGTTCAACTTTAAAAAAACTGAATTTCAAATGGAGATTTAGCCGATTTGATTCCACCCCTTTACAACGCAATCAGTTATTACTATTTTTTTCTCTGTCTGTATTGTTTCTACATTAGGAAATTTATTTTGACATTTCTTCCCTGCCTAGTTTGGGCTGATTTATGCCGGCGCTCAGAAGAATATTGGTTGTGCCGGCGTCACCGTGGTCATTGTGCGTGAGGACTTGTTAGGCCATGTCCAGAAAGAGTGTCCCATCATTTTTGACTACAAGGTGCAGCTGGAGTTCAACTCGATGTACAACACACCACCTACCTTCAGGTACACACCCACTGGACTTTTGTTACTTTTTGTCTGCTTACATACATACATTTTAAACAGTCATATATTTTCATATATTTTGTAGGGCTGTCAAATGGTTAAACATTTTAATCCGATTAATCACATTTTTTAAATTAGTCCTCAGTGCCATGTAGGTTTGAATTTTAATCCTTTTTTAATAATAAAAAGTTTCATTTAAAAACTGCATTTTGTGTTCAGTTGTATTGTCATTGGCATATACAGTGGTGTGAAAAACTATTTTCCCCCTTCCTGAATTTTTATTCTTTTGCATGTTTGTCACGCAAAATGTTTCTGATCATCAAACACATTTTAATATTAGTCAAAGATAACACAAGTAAACACAAAATGCAGTTTTTAAATGAATGTTTTTATTATTTAAGGAGAAAAAAATCCAAACCCACATAGCCATGTGTGAAAAAGTAATTGCCCCTGCACCTAATAACTGCTTGGGCCACCCTGCAACAAGTCTTTTACACGCTCTGGAGGAGTTTTGGCCCACTCATCTTTGCAAAATTGTTGTAATTCAGCTTTATTTGAGGCTTTTCTAGCATGAACCGCCTTCTTAAGGTCATGCCACAGCATCTCAATGGGATTCAGGTCAGGACTTTGACTGGGCCACTCCAAAGTCTTCATTTTGTTTTTCTTCAGCCATTCAGAGGTGGATTTGCTGGTGTGTTTTGGGTCATTGTCCTGCTGCAGCACCCAAGATC
>QODF01000168.1:1843256-1969296 GCA_024372805.1 Oostethus manadensis
CATCCATCCATCCATTTTCCACCGCTTATCCGGGTCCGGGTCGCGGGGGCAGCAGCTTCAGTAGGGAAGTCCAGACTTCCCGGTCCCCAGCGACCTCTTCCAGCTCCATCGGGAGGACACCAAGGCGTTCCCAGGCCAGCTGTGAGACATAGTCCCTCCAGCGTGTCCTAGGTCTTCCCGGGGGCCTTCTCCCGACTGGGCATGCCCGAAACACCTCACCAGGGAGGCGCCCGGGAGGCATCCGGACTAGATGCCCGAGCCACCTCAACTGGCTCCTCTCGATGTGAAGGAGCAGCGGCTCTACTCTGAGCTCCTCCCGGATGGCCGAGCTCCTCACCCTATCTCTTAGGGTGAGTCCAGCCACCCTACGAAGGAAACTCATTTCCGCCGCTTGTATCCGCGATCTCATTCTTTCGGTCATGACCCATAACTCATGACCATAGGTGAGGGTGGGAACGTAGATCGATCGGTAAACAGAGAGCTTTGCCTTCCGGCTCAGCTCTCTCTTCACCACGACGGTCCGGTACAGCGACCGCATTACTGCAGATGCTGCACCGATCCGTCTGTCGATCTCACGCTCCAACCTTCCCTCACTCGTGAACAAGAACCCGAGATACTTGAACTCCTCCACCTGAGGCAAGACCTCACTCCCAACCCGGAGGGTACAGTCCACCCGTTTCCGACTGAGAACCATGGCCTCGGATTTGGGGGTGCTGAGTCTCATTCCAGAAGCTTCACACTCAGCTGCAAACCGCTCCAGTAAACGCTGAAGGTCACAGCGTGATGAGGTCATAAGGACCACATCGTCTGCAAATAGCAGAGATGAGATCCTAAGGTCACCAAGCTGGACTCCCTCAACACCTTGACTGCGCCTAGAAATTGAACAGAATTGAACAGAATCGGTGACAAAGGGCAGCCTTGGTGGAGGCCAACGTTCACCGGAAACAAGCTCAACTTACTCCTGGCAATGCGAACCAAGCTCCTGGTTCGATTGTACAAGGACCGAATGGCATGTACTAGCGGGCCACCAATCCCATACTCCCGGAGCTCCCCCCAGAGGACACCACGAGGGACATGGTCAAATGGCTTTTTCAAGTCTACAAAGCACATGTAGACCGGTTGGGCAAACTCCCACCTACACTCCAGTACCCTTGCAATGGTGTAGAGCTGGTCTAGTGTTCCGCGACCAAGACGAAAACTCCTGTAACCAAGGTGCGACAAACGGTCGTACCCTTCTCTCCAGCACCCTGGAGTTTACTCTCCCAGGGAGGCTGAGGAGTGTGATCCCCCTACAGTTGGAACACACCCTCCGGTCACCCTTTTTAAAAATGGGGGCCACCACCCGGTGCTGTTCTCGACTACCATGCAATGTTGTAGAGGCGTGTCAACCAAGACAGTCCCACAACATCCAGAGCCTTGAGGAATTCAGGGCGAAACTCGTCTACCCGGGAGCCTTGCCATTGGGGAGTGTTTCAACTACCCCAATTATCAACCACGGTGATAGAACTGTCCACATACGTATCCTTAGACTCTGCTCCCTCTATGGAAGGTATGTCAGTGGGATTGAGAAGGGCCTCAAAGTATTCCTTCCACAGACCAACTATATCCTCAGTCAAGGTCCGCAAGCCCCCGTCTGCACTGTAAACAGTGTGAACTGGGGGCCGCTTCCCCTTTCAGAGGTGCCTGCCGGTACCTGTCAGCTGCTTCGGGAGTCCTGCAAGCCATCCATGCTTGATAGGACTCCTTCAGCTTGACAGCAGTCCTAACCCCCGATGTCCACCATCGGGTTCGGGGCTTGCCACCACGACTGGCACCGACCACCTTGCGGCCGCAACTACAACTGGCTGCCTCAGCATTAGAGGCACGGAATACAGCCCATTCGGACTCAATATCCCGGTCCTCCCTCGAGATGCAGGCGAAGCTCTGCCGGAGATGAGAGTTGAAGACTCGACAAACGGGAGACTCTGCCAGACGTTCCCAGCACACCCTCACTACGCGTTTGGGTCTCCAACCCAACAAGTTGACAGCTCAGCCCCTCTCTTCACCCGGGTGTCCGGAACATGCAGACGCAGGTCTGATGATACGACCACAAAGTCGATCATAGACCTGCGACCTAGGGTATCCTGGTGCCAAGTGCATATATTGACATCCTTATGTTCGAACATGGTGTTTGTTATGGACAAACTGTGGTCCAGCAACAACACACCGCACGGGTTCAGGTCAAGGAGGCCGTTCCTCCAAACAACGCCCCTCCAAGTCACACTGTCATTGCCCACATGGGCGTTAAAGTCTCCCAGTAGAACTATGTAGTCACCAGCTGGGGTGCTCTCCAGAACCTCGCTGATAGACTCTAAGAAGGCTGGGTATTCTGAACTGCCGTTCGGCGCGTACGCATTAACCACAGTCAGGACCCTTTCCCCAGCCGTAAGGCGTAGGGAAATAACCCTAATAGGTCACCAGGGATGACTCCAGCACAGAGGCAATAAGCCGGGGGGGCTATTAATAAGCCCACACCAGCTCGCTGCATCTCCCCTGCAGCAACTCCAGAAAAGAACAAGGTCCAGCCCTTCTCAAGAAATTTGGTTCCAGAGCCCAAACTGTGGATTGAGGTGAGTGGAATGTCTCCGCCTCTTCCATAAGCTCGGGCTCCTTCCCCACCAAAGAAGTGACATTGCATGTCCCAAGAACCAGATTTGGCCACCAAAGACCAGGTCGCTTGGAGACTTGTCCGCCCTCGACCACTGCCCAAATCGCATTGCACCGGACCCTTATGCTTGCCCCTGCAGGTGGTGGGTCTGCGGGGGGGAGTTCCCGTGTTCCTGATTCGGGCTAGGCCCGGCCAGGCCCATGGGTGAAGGCTTGGCCACCAAGCGCTCGCCTGCGAGCCCCTTCCCCAGGCCTGGCTCCTGGGTGAGGCCCTGGTGTCCCACGTCCGGGCGAGGTGCGGTTACTCCTCTTGGTATTTTTCATAGGGGTCTTTTGAAAAACTCATAGTCTGGCCCGTCACCTAGAACCTGTTTGCCTTAGGAGACCCTGCCAGGGTCATAAAGCCCCCAACAACATAGCTCCTAGGATCACTCGGGCACTCAAACCCCTCCACCACGATAAGGTGGTGATTCACTTGAACTACTTGTACTTGTGATTTTAATTGACTATTTAGAAAAATCAGGGGAAAATATCATTAACTTAATAATTTGGAACGCGGTATCTGGCACTCTATTTTTTCCTCAACAGACACCTTCGATTAGCAATCAATCAACAGAATTCTTAATGATCAGTTCATTACTGTGACTAGTACATACGTAACACAATTCAGTGATTTTTTGTGTTTTTGAATGTGCAGTATTTACATCATGTGCCTGGTTCTGGAGTGGACCAAAAACAACGGCGGCGTTGCCGGCATGGAAACGCTGAACAAGCAGAAGTCGGCAATCATTTATGACATCATCAACTCTTCCAATGGCTTCTATGTGTAAGTAGTGAAATGGTTGGTGATGGAAATTACAATAGGAAAACCTAAACAGTCACCAATGTTGTTGTTGTTGTGTCCACCTACCAATAGGTGTCAAGTTGAGGAGGCCTATCGAAGCCGCATGAATATACCATTCCGTATTGGGAAGAAAGGGGGAGATGAAAACTTGGAAAATAAGTTTTTGAATGGGGCGTCCAAACGGGGAATGAGCTCACTGAAGGGACACAGGTTAGAATATAACAGTGTTAAATATTGCAAAACAGCTACGTTAGCACACATGTTACACATACGTATATCCTCAAAGTTCGACAGTCATTAGACAAACTGTCAATGATTAATTTATGTGGTTTGGTTGTGGTAATGTTACATTGATACAACATTTCATATTATATTACCTTAACTTGCAGCCATGGATCCTTGCAATACAACATGAATTAGTGGGAAAAAAAAGTTCTCCTATTTTGTGTGGAAGTGGTATGTTTTGGATTCTTTCATTGTTCTTCCCCACATTGTTTCAAACCTATTCTTAATTTAATTGGAGGCTAACTAATTAGGGCGGTAGATTGCCATTGTTAAAGCAGCAGACATCTTCCTCCTCAGAGCTTCTGCAAGGACATATGCCGTGATTGAAGTATTTTTTTCCAATTCCTGAACATAGATGGTCAATGACCATACCTTATGTGTAATATATATTGTGGCTTCTTTTTCTTTTTCTTGACCCTTTTTGTAGCAACAAATTACAGTACTTTTTAACTGAGGCTCATAAGGGTATAATATCACAGTGTGTTCCAAGCATTGCTTTTATGCGGATAGGACGTAGTAAGTACTCCGGAAAACTTGGAATCCCAATAGGAATTAGTTACACCAACTGCCAAGGCATGATCAACCTCCATTTCTGCAGAAACCATGACTAATATCGACCCATTTCGTGGTACCAGAATAAGGCCTTTTGTATAATTTAGAAATATACGTTATTTTATGTTATGAGTAACCTTACCTTTCTTAACCTCTGGCAGTTCACAACTTAGCGTTGAACCATTTCAAACTATTCATTGGATTTTGTCACACACGGCCCCTCTGTGCATTTCGTGCGGTTTTTAGCAGGTAGACTGGCCATATGAGCCCGTATAACTGTTTATGACCTAGCCTTATGCCATACTAATATTAGACTGGCTGTCCTGTATATCAATCAAGTGACAAACACCATAGTGAGGATGGATGAGGATACGCTGATTTTGATTTTTTTTTTATACAGATACCGATTGACTCACATTACGTTCGAAATCCTACAAGGAACGTTCCCAATGCTAACGATGAGTTCTGTGTTATTATTGCTTATCATATATACTATATTAGGTCATCTGAATATATGGGTGACTATAGGGGTGTTGTTTAATGTCTACAGGGCTCTAATAATGTAAATACTTTTTTAGAAGGTCATAAACAGGTTATCTCTGCTTAAACTATTTTTATGCTCCAATTATTATTAAAAATTGATTCCTACCCTATCACGGTAGGGATTGGAACCCCTTAACCTTGATAAACAAGGGACGACTGTAATGTTTTGCTTTATGGTGGCCATGTTTTTCAACCAATCCTGCTCAAATTTTACAGACAAATGCTTGTCAATTTGCTAAAGGTGTGTACCAAAGGGCATCGTGGGTCAGTTCGGCCAAATGTGTTTCTATGGGCACGGACATTAACAGGTGTTTTTCAGTGTGCTAATGCAGTTGTGACAACACTGTGTCTTCCCGTGCAGATCAGTCGGGGGAATCCGTGTCTCTCTGTACAATGCTGTGACACTGGAGGACACTGAAGCTTTGGCCCAGTACATGAGGGAATTCCTAAAAGATCATCAGTGAGACAGGCTGTGGTCACTGCAATACAGTTAAACTCTCTATCTGAACTGTAGTTGTGGAAAAATGCTGGATGAAAAGTAACAAATTACACATAAATTGCTTTGTTGCTGAATCAGGTGTGTTTGGTTGATTAAATGACTGTCAGTGTTTTAATGTAAATACCAAATTGGTACTTCAAATCATGTTTAAACACAAGAATACTATGAGGTTTGTTATTTACAGTGTCACTTCTTGCCTCAATATTTTATACAACTCATGTACTAGGCAGAAGTATTTTTAATGATCATTGCCTCTAGAGGGAGCAGTCTATCAAGACATGTACGCTAAACAAGCCTTTGTAAGTAGTAGTGATGGGAATTCCTGCTCTTTTTAAAGAACCGGTTCTTTCGGTTCGGCTCACCACAAAGAGTCGGTTCTTTCGGCTCCCAGCCGGCTATTTAGATTGTTTTTGTTCAAATTCCATCCATCCATCCATTTTCTATGCCGCTTATCCTCAATAGGGTCGCGGGTATGCTGGAGCCTATCCCAGCTGGCTTTGGGCAAGAGGCGGGGTACACCCTGGACTGGTCGCCAGTCAATCGCAGGGCACAAATAGACAAACAAAGACAAACTAATTAACAAATTAATTACTAATAACTAATGACAAAAAGATTTGTTTTTTATATGTTTGTCATAGAAAAATATAAAATACAAAAACCTAGGATTTACAATTCAACTTTTAAGTATATTAAATATTTTTCAGCTTTTTTCTTTTTAAACAAATTTAAAGTGAGCCAACACATATCAACTGACTGCGTTTTCGCTTTCCATTGCACTGATGTGTGAACTGTTTTCAGGTGCCTGTGCAGGTTGTTTGTGGCTCGGTATAAAATTATTTTCTTGCAGTCTCCATTTTGCCAAGTATCATCAATAAAATTGAAATGGTTCCAAATTTTTCTTCTTTTCCTGGTCTCACTCATTTTACCTGTCGATGTTCTCGCTTATTAGCCCTGGCTCTTTTTCTCTAGTGCGTTTGCTGCTGCTGCGAGTTGAACTATCGCCCCTTCTCCTAATGCGCATGCAAACCCATCTTGACCAATCACGTGCGGCTTGAAGAGAAAAAAGGCGAACGAAAGAGCGAGTGAGAGAGCGAAAGAGAGAGAGCGTACGAGAAACACAGAAAGGGAAGGAAAAAAAACACGGTTCCCAATTAGGAGCCGGCTCCCTTCGTTCACTCCAAAGACCCGGCTCTAAGAGCTGTTTCGTTCTCGAGCGACACACTACTAGTAAATAGTAGTCGTAGATTTTGCTCAATTATGTTACGTCTTAATGACGTATGGTTGATATTTTGGCACTCTTGGTAATCTTCCCAGTTTAACGATAAATAAAACGCTACCTTACCTTTTGAAAACAAGCGACGACGGCTCCTTTGACGTAACTTCCGGTGTCCTCGCGCTGTTAACGCCCCTGTTGAGGCCATTACATTATAATACGTCATACATTTTACTTTATTCATTTTGTTGATCATGCATCCTTCCGAGACCCATTTTTCAAACTTAGTGTCATTTTTTTGTGTGCACTAACTACTTTTCTTGGGTGAAACAATTGGCTTCCATAGCTTTTATGACGTTTGCAGCAGATGGCGCCAACTGAATAAGTATTTTCACCATCATTGGAAGTGGAAGCAATGTGGATGAAGCGTATGAACACTTTCACAAAAGAAGAAGAATCAGCCTTGGATGACAAAAAGTCTGCAAAACGCCTGTAAGACGGAAAATACATTATATAGGAAATTTTTAATTCAACAAACAGAGGAAGCCAAAAAAACACATAAAACATATAAAAACAAGTTAACAAATATTTTGAGAACGTGCAAAAAAGATTATATAAAAATACTAGATAGGAATAAAAACAACAATAGAGCTACTTGGGGCGTTCTAAACAGTCTTTTAAGGAAAGACACTAAGAAAGCGGGTACTAAGAATACCCTCAATACTTTACAGTTGGAAATGTTAATAATAATGATATGAGGGAGGTAGCTGAGAAGTTTAATAACTACTTTGTAAATATTGGACCAAATCTGGAAGAGGAGATCCCAAAATCCTGGTCAGTGGAGGAAGAGAAGGAGACTATAGACAGGAACCCTAACTCCATGTTTCTCACTGATGTGACCAAAGAGGAAATCCTTGACATTGAACATAAATGTAAAACAAAAACATCAACTGATTGCAATTGACTTGAAATAGAAAAGTTCAAAATTGTTATCAATGAGATCGCGGAACTGCTCAATCATTCCAGACGAGCAAATTCCCAGACAAAATGAAGACAGCTAAAGTAGTTCCAATCTTTAAAAATGGAGATAACCACATTTCACAAACTACAGACCAATTTCATTGTTACCTCAATTTTCCAAAATCATCGAAAAGTTATTCAACCATAGGTTGGACAAATTCCTCAATAAAAATGACATCCTGGCGGTCAGCCAATACGGATACAGAGCTAATATTTCCACTTCTATGGCACTGATTGAAATCACAGAGGAAATTATGAATGCTATAGACCACAGAAAGCGTGCAGCCTCAGTATTCATGGATTTAACAAAAGCTTTTGATACAATCAATCACAACATCCGAACTACAAAATTGGAAAGGTATGGAATCAAAGGGTTAGTTCTGAATTGGGTTAAGAGCTACCTTGCCAACAGGAAACAATATGTGAAGCTAAGAGAACATCTACAAGTTTAGAGATATTATGTGGCGTACCGCAAGGGTCAATACTGGGACCAAAATTATTTAACCTATCCACATCTAAAGCTAGTACTATTTGCAGATGATACCACCGCTTTTTGCTCTGGAGAAAACACACAAGAGCTAACAAGAGTTTCAGATGAAATGATTACTCAAAAAAAATGGTTTGACAAAAACAGATTATCCTTGAATTTAAGTAAATTGAAAATGATGCTATTTGTTAATAGCAGAAGAGATACTTGTGAGAAAATACAAATTGATGGGGAGGAAATTGAAAGGGTGAATGAACATACATTTTTGGGCATCATAGTTGATGACAGAATGAGTTGGAAACCTCACATCAAAAACATACAACATAAAGTACCAAGAAATACTTCAATACTGAAAAAATCAAATTTGTCCTGGATCAAAAATCACTCAACTCCCTATTGTTCTCTGGTGTTACCATATCTAACTTTTTGTGTGGAGATATGGGGAGATAACTACAAAAGTACACTTCACTCGCTTGATGTACTGCAAAAAGGATCAGTTAGGATAATCCATAATGTGGCATTTAGAGAACATACAAATCCACTGTTTAAAAAAATCACAATTATTAAAATTTGCTGTTCTGGTAAAACTTTCAAACCGCTAAAATGATGCATAAGGCAAACAACAACCAGTTACCAAAGAATGTCATACATTTTTTCTTAACAAGAGAAGATATATGGTCTTAGGAATAAACTAAACTTAAAACACAAATATGCAAGAACAACACTAAAAACCTTTGGTAGTTCGGTATGTGGAATCAAACTGTGGAATGGATTAAGTAAAGAAGTAAAACAATGATCTACAATGAGTGACTTCAAGAAACATTCCAAACAGTTGATGTTTACAAAATACAAGGAAGAAGAGTCGTGAAATATTGTGTACATCCAAGGCCATATTACTTGTTATTAATGCTATGTTTGTTACTATCACCTTATACTTATACTAGGAACTTTACATGCTGGCGAGAACATTGTCTGTTGTTTATGTACCACTCAGTCTACTCTTGATTGGATGATAGTCATGAAGTCTGTAACACACTATCGTTACAGAGGACGTCTGAAAATATTGATTCCCTCCCACCACTAAACGTCATTTGGATGTTGTTTTTTGGGCTAAGTCTGGTCGGTCTGTCATTGCGTTGATTCAGCCCAGAAAAGCTGTTGAAAGAGACAAGTTTAGTCCGACTGGCCCAAAAATAAATGCTTTCCAAGAAAATTTAGACAGGAAAGGGACATCTTTATGGCGACGTCTTTTTGCCATTCATTTTTCAACCAAATCTAAGCATAATTTCAAGGTTTGGTAATGATGTCTGGGTTGGAATGTATAAACAGATTAAGTCTCACAAACATTGTGTGAAAGCTGGGAACGGTACCTTTTTTCCAAGTCCACAAAGCGCCTCTGGTCGTGGAGCACCCTTGGAAGAGGACTGTGGGGTGCATGGGAGTTTGCCCAACCTGTCTGAGGGTAAAGCTTCTGGTAACAGACTCGGCACCTCCAAATGTGAGGCCTTGGTTCTCAGTTGGACTCTCAGTGGATTACACCCTGAGAGTGAGATCTTGCCCCGGGTGGAAGAGTTCAAGTATCTCAGGGTCCAGATCTACAGGCGGCTCAGGAGTATTGCGGTCACTGTACTGGACCATCAGGAAGCCGGTAGCTGGAAGGCAAAGCTTTTGATCTAAGTTCCTATTTTTACTTATGGTCTTGAGCTTCGGGGAGTGACTGAAAGAGCAACATCAAACGACTGCGTTGAGTTTTCTCATTTTGAATGTGCCAGCAATTAACCCGTTTTTTCCTGCATGTTTTTAGGTTTCATAGGGAAAAGCAAAGAAAATGTTCTTAAATGCACACTGTGATGACAATAGAACTAGTGCAAGGATTCAGTGAGTCAACCCTTCGAGTACACTGCATGTACAGTATCTATACAGAGCAGACCTGTAAGTGTATGTGTGCGCATGTTGTGAAATGGAGCATATAAAAGACGTCAGTCACAGTAACTTTTCATAGTGGAGCTCTTGACAAGAGACTCAATCAGCAGCACTAAAGCCTGCCTCGGCTTCCCCCGGCTGCAGCCCGCTACTTTTGCTGCCTGCTAATCTCCACTGCAGGATGTAGAGGAGCCGTTTGATATTGTCTTCCCTGGTGTTTTTCATTATCACAGTCTTACCGCGGTCTGACGTTGGCTTTAGCACCACATTAGTGGGCTTGACGGGACGACAATCGCCGTACAATCCTGTCGCAATCTTCCATCTCGGATCTAACCCCACTCGCATTTCAAAGCCTGCCTCTCTCTCCTCATCTTACACTCTTTTTTTGCCTCAGGGTCACAAACAACATTTTTTGAAGAAGAAAAATTACCCAGAGGTTAGGTGTTTTTTCTTGAATCAAAAGTTCCATCAAGAGAAAGCGCTTGTGCAGACTCATGAACATATTGTTGACTCTTATACACACACAGTAAATGTTACAATATTGCTAATGTTATTGTTATTGTATAGTACTGTATATAGGGATGAGGGAAAGTCAGGGTTTTTCAAGTCTAAGGTAAGTCTCAAGTCAAGTCAAGGCGGGTCAAGTCTGACATTCCGCACACCTGCTGTATTGTATACTGCAACTATTTAAGGATACACATGATTTCAGGTATTCGTCAAATATAACGTCGAACCTCTTTAGAAGATTTGATAAAATAGGTGTACAAATTCAAATATGTTACATTCTGCCCACCGTTTTCCAAGGACTGTAACATTGTTTAACATTTAAAGACCAACATACTGTATCTTATTGCACTTGTCTTTGAGAAGCTTCAAGTTTCAAATTTTTTAACGTCACAATTGAGCTAACATGGAGGTATTTTTTCATGCTTGGGACAATAAAATGTGCTGCTTTTGCCTTTAAGATGTTGCTGGATTGCATAGCAGACCTTTTTCTTAATTTTTCTGAAGCTGCTACACCTCCCTTGAAGTTCTTATCCTCTTTTACAAGGCATCCGCAAGGTAAACGTCAGTCTTTGTGTTCAGTTTCCATTTTCAGGACGCCTTAAAACAACTACAAAACAAAACTAAATGACTGTATCTGTGTAATTAGTTAAACACAACTAGCTGGTGTGCTGTGTGTGGGCAAATTGTTAGTCAAAAAATATTGAAAGACCAGTCCTAGGCATGAGTATTGTTATGAGACATGACATGGGATCACATTACCTTTCACACTGCTTGGAGACTGGCTACTGAGCCAGCAGAGCCGCGCTGACATGCCAGGGCTGAGACTGAAGAAAAGGCATTTAAGACACTGTCTTAAATGTAGAATAAGTAAATTAAAGAGGCAAATAACTGGTTAGCTCGGTAGCTTTGCTATGATCCTGTAGCCTGGGCAAAGTGATGTACACACAGAATAGTGGGACTGTAGACGTGACTAATTTATGTCTACGGGGGTCTAATAATGTTAAAACCTGTACTTAGAAAGTCGTTTGTCTTTGCTCTACAAATTCAGGCCAGGAACCAATTAACCGCGATAAACGAGGGACGACTGAATATCAGAGCATCGGCAAAGCTCCTCAACAATTGACGTTATTATCTTTGTAATGGCAGAACCTGTGACCGCGTTGCGGCCGGTGAGGAAAAACAGCTCCAGCGCTGCTACTGTGAGCACAGACAGTTCATTCATCTCATCTGAAAGCTCATCTCGGCTTTAATCCAGTCATTACGATTTCTGATGAGATAGCGCCTAAACAGACGACTTGTGAGAAGACTATTTTCTCCAAGGCGCTGACTCCTCTTTGTGTGCGTCTGTCCCTGTAATAAACCCATCGCTCTGTGCGGCTAATCTCGTTAGCACCCAATGCGCCATGTTCCGCTGCAGCTCCTTTTAATTGCTCTTGTGTTATTAATGAGTGGGGAGCGGGGGAAATGGCTCCTAATTAGCTTGTCTCGTTCTGCAGGCGTCTCCAGTGAAGTGGTGGCACAAACACGCGAGGCGTAATTAGAGTACTTCACTTGTCCAACTATTTATCTAAATCAGAGAGCAACAATTAGCCTTGTCATTAATTAGTCGCGGAGTGCCATTGATTGGAAGTGTTGCGATGTCATTTTTCATTCATTCCCTGGGCTATGTTGCAAGTATGCTTAACGCCGCTCACTGCGCACTTATGCAAACATTCACGGCTTATTTCACCGGGTGTTGCTTTCTCATTGACTGCAAAAAAAGGGGAAATGAGGAGCATAAACCGTAATGAAATGAAACACGCTATGTTTATCCGGATTAAATGTCCCTCTTATTGCACATGGTATTAGAATTTTTGGTACATCGTAATGAAACAGGCCGCACGGTGGCTGAGTGGTTAGCACATTGGCCACACAGTCAGGAGATCTGGAAGACCTGGGTTCAAATCTCCGTTGGGCATCTCTGTGTGGAGTTTGCATGTTCTCCCCGTGCGTGTGTGGGTTTTCTCCGGGTACTCCGGTTTCCTCCCACATACCAAAAACATGCATGTTAGGTTAATTGCCGACTCTAAATTGTCAATTGGTATGAATGTGAGTATGACTGGTTGTTTGTGTATATGTGCCCTGCGATTGACTGGCGACCAGTCCAGGGTGTACCCCGCCTCTCGCCCAAAGTCTGCTGGGATAGGCTCCAGCATCCCCGTGACCCTAATGAGGAAAGCAGCATAGAAAATGGAATGGGGGAATCGTAATGAAACAAGTCAACAAATAAAAATGTACATAACTCCAACACCTTTTTTGTCACCTGCAGCTAAATGCTAAATGTTTTGGAGTGTACAGTCTGCCAGGCACTGCTCTAGGTTCAGTACTAGATCTCCTTCTTTTTGAACATTTGGTGTTTCACCGCAGGGGAAAGGCTCCTGTCTTTTAATCATCGACTTATTATCTTCCACTCTAATATGACCGATGATAACGTTATGATAAAAACATCTTTACCATAATGCGCACAGCCTAATGTTTGCTGATTGATTACATTATTAGAATTGGCTGCACAGATACACTACTATACTGTATTTGTGTCCATTTGGTTTCCCCTCATATTTGCTCCCAAATGCTGATACTATGTAGGAATGCTTAAAGGTAAGATTTGGTGACATTATTGAGTGCTAATGTGCATATTTGTGTGGCACGCTTTCTGAATTGCTCTGTATTCATTCATTTATTCATTTCGAATCTAAAAAACGTGTTAGTTGAGACACTCCTGCAAGGTACTACTGCATAAATGACAATAAAATAAATGCTTTGCTTCTCTGGCAGGCGACCTAATTTGTGGTGAGTCAAATCCCAGCAACGGTCGATACAAATAACTTTGGACTTGGGTTTAAAGCTAAATTTACAAATGAAAATATCCTTTTCTTCGTCCATTTCCGCCCAATATTTGCTCCCGCTTGTAGAGCCACAGTCACCGCTGTATCCTCAAACTACGGTGTGGGCGGAGGGTCGAACAGGATGTGCGCACATTCATCGCGTGTCAAAAAAAATAGCACCGTTAACGGAGCATTAACTTTGTCAACCCAAATTATAATACATATTATATTGTAATATGTATTTTTGTCCATCATTATTGATGTGTAGAAACAATTGTATAAAATATATATTACGTACTATATATGCTGTATACTATATTACAATGTTGATATGACTTATTTTGTAGTTCCCTCCTAATAATCACCTTATTCTGAGACTGCAGTAAAGTAAATAACCCTATTAGCGACTACATGAAGCAATACAGTAAATGTTGCATGTTTGTATGGTAAAAGTAAAACAGTATGTTCACACGAAAGGATAAACATTCACCTTAATGTGCCATTTCCCCAATTTTAGTTTATTGTTTAACATAAATTGGACATTCAGTAGAGGTAATGCGGCTTAATTTCCCCGCATGCACTTTATGCCCATGAAATAAAAGTAGAAGCTGTCTCGTGAGATTTAAGTGTATCTGCTCTACCAATAAATAAAATGTACAAGAGTGTGTCACCGGGGATGTAACGTGTGTGCAGTGTGCATATGATGAGAGATCAGTGACAGCGTGGCAGGACAAATTGAATTTGCACCTACTGCTAAGTGAAATGAGTGAGGGGACTCTTATGGGGCAAGACTAATTGCTGCCAGGTTATTTGTGTGTGTGTGTGTGAGTGTGTGTGCGCGCGGCTGTCGGCCTGCCAACGTCAATACTTTAGTGACTATTTAATGCGCGTGTTTATCTGTGTGTGTCTGCCGGTGTGTGATAACAGAATGTCAGCAAAGACAGAGGAGTTAATGAGCTCTTTTTTGCCACCAGGAGTCGTGTGGCCAACATGTCTGGGTGTTGTCATGGTTGTCTGTGCAGCCACAGTGAGGACAGGTGTCACACGGGGTAGTCGGTTTAGCACACACAATGCCGGAGAGGATCTTTGTCCGTCCTCTTAACAGTCGTAAATGAGGCACCTGCTCGAGCCGAAAAGGACGGAATAGTATGATGTCAATTATATAAATATCATAATATTCATAACTGATTATGAACAAAGGTTTTGTCTTGTCGGGAATGGATGTTAGTGAGGTGTGATTTCCTTTCTAATCCAATCCTGAGTAAAATTCAGGCTGGTATTGGTAATACCGACACAAATAAATATACTGTTTTGTGTCCATTACATTTAAACAAATGGTGCATTCAAAATCATAGCAAAGCAATTAGCATGACAAATACAAGACATCAGAAAAATTTGTTTTATTTTAAACTCCATATTGCTAGCAGCATCATTTGCAACATACCGTAGCTGGGCTAGTTACTAGAGAAAAACAGTCGACTAAATCATAAAAGATGATGAATAAGAAGAATATATAACAGTAAAAACTGAAAATATATAAGAAAATATTAACACCATTTAAATATATGATTAATTATGAGGAACTATTATTGTAGTATATACTATAGTAGTTTGTATATATAGTATACAGTATATAAGCACAAATCACTAATGGCTGGCCCTGGATTAAACATACAAAAGACTCCTAGATTGATTATGATAAATCTGGGGTTTCGCAGGGTTCTGTATTAGAGCTTCTTGTTTTTGAATGGTTGCATGTATTTCACCCAGTATAACAAGGGTTATTGTTTCACAAGAAACATTACCTTTTAGTTATCATCTTAATAGAAAAAAGTGTGACAAACCCAAAATGTGTCCTGCCTCTTGCTTAAAGTCAGCTGGTTAGGTGACCCTAATTAGAACTAATGGTATAAAAAACTAACTTTCTTTTTTTTGTTTAGTTTGACTGGTGACAGTAAATTACTTTTATTATTTAACCAGATATTAGCCAAAGAAAATGAGTGCCAAGGGAAAAAAAACCCTAATAAAAAATGTCTTATAGTTTTGAGAATAATGTTGGACTAGTACAAGAAAAATGGACCAAAAGGACAGAATCTGAAGACAAAAAGCTAAAATGTTGATGCTAATAGCTGAAAATAGCACAAAGCTTTGTCCCGAAATATCTAACATTTTTCTCACCTGAAATCAGCTGGGATAGGCTCCAGTATACCCCAGTGACCCTAATGAGGATAAGCGGCATAAGAAAAGGATGGATGGAAAAACATCTTTCTTTTTCATTTTTCTGCATCTTTGGACTTTTACAGTATTCGGCCCTCTGCAGAAAAAGTTAGGACACGCCCGGTTTAGGCTAAGAAAGCTTGACTTGAGATGGTAGCTAGTACATTAAATGTCCATTAAATGAAAATTGTGTTTGTATTTCTGGCCAAACCAAGCCAAAAAAAGTATAGTTAAACTTTTAGTTTGGTGTGTTCTCATGCGATGTAGTGCTGCAGTGTTTCCTCTGGACGCCTGTGTCCTCAGCAGGCGGACTCCTAAATTGGATAGCTAAGCCTTTCATAAAGTTTAATAAAGCGCTGTTTTGACGCCCAGGGGAGCTGGTATTAGTGACGGGAACCACTGCGGCCGTTCCAGCAAATCACATCATCATAATGAGGCCGTACCATGGGAGTCAATGCCACCCTTTACCAAGCCCTCCTCCGTTTTGTTTTCTTTATCGTTCCTCTGACACAATACGATGTCTTAACTTCCCTGCCTCCTCCCATTAGGGATTGGGGGATAGCATTGTTTAAACGTCGTCCACCAGCTCGGACAGACCGGGGTTATTTCTCATTTCCCAAAGATCACAGGCGCTGTAAATGCTGCAACGACATGCCGTGAATGCCAACAGCGGTGTGATTGGCAGCTTGACGGCAGCGGCAGCATTTGCATGGCATTTAGCTGGGCGGGCGATGGCCCCCCCTAACACCTAGGTGGGTAAATAAGATGACTTGTCTGTTCACACAGTGTACACACTCACAAAAACGCACACACACGTGCACTCATGCATGGAATCTCGCCCCTCAACAACCCCCTCCCCGACCATCTTAGCCTGCCGAACGTGGAGATGCTCATAATTGTGTGGCATTTAGGCAGAGGGATGGGACATCTTGTAGTGGTTTACGTGAACATCATTAGGCACAATTACAGATGAACAACACTGGACTTCTGCTGGCATTAGCTATATTTTGGAAATTTCCCCTGCAATTATTGGTCTTTGAAAGCCAACAGTAAACATTTAAGGGACGGTACTTAGATGATTATCTGGACCCCAAGAAAAGAATTACAAGAAATAATACAAAAAATCTAATGAAATAAAGCTATACACAGATAGGAAAAAGTGATTGAAGCAACGTTTTTTTATTATCAGGCTGAAGATTGGAATCAACAGTGATGTTTGACATTGAAAGCGACATTGAACATGCTCGCTATGATCAACACTGAAATGACGTTGAATTTCCAATCAATTCCGACAATGAATCGATCTCAATTCAACTATGAGATAATCAACTTTGAAAGAATGTAGAACTGCAACAACATAAATTCAACTTTATTTCTGCATTGCAATAAATGGTCATTTAAACTCTTTTCAACCGTCCTCTGTAGGGTTTTAATAGGCTTCATTAAAATTATTATGTTATTATTGCTCTCTTTATGGTATAGCTTAACCAGGAACATGCTAAAATAATTTACTTGTCCTTGACATCACTGCCATATGCGCTGAACAGCAGTGATGTCACTAATAGACAAGTTTGGAGCAATCCCTGAACACAAAATACAATAAAAAAGATAAAAACAAAAAAAAAAGAGGCATATTAAAGACATACAAACCCAAAAATGCTGACATGGTTCATTATGTGTGCAGTGGTTTGCAACTTTTTTATACAAATATCAGGCATGTGTTTTTGGATGAGCCCAAACTTGATTGTAATTACAGTATATACAAAAACATGGCAAAGTCCTTATTTCTACTTGAACACATCAACAGCTGTGCTCAGTTCCAACACCGGATTTGTATGTCCAACCTGCAAACACATTGGACGTTACACAGAATGCTACAAATTATAAAAAGCGCACTTCCCCTTCATTAAAACCATGTTTAGTGAAATAATATGCTGGCATTCTTTGCACAGTATGGACTGAAGAGTGGGTTTGTAATCAAGTGGTCCATTTTCAACTTTGTTTGTCGATAAACGACACTCACACAGAATGTTACAAACTGTAAATAGCACACTTCTCCCCACCCAGACCCATCTGGTGGTATATCGTGAGGAGGATTGTTCTGCGTTACTTATGGCAGAATAAGTTATGGGAAAAGTAAATAATAGGTATGAGGAATTATTGGATGGGCTGTACTTTTGCTTAAGTTTAAATTTCAATAACAGTTGAAATGTCATTAATAGTACAGGTAAGCAATCACCTTGCAGAGACTGCACACAATTCTTTGAGATGGGAGATGGTTTGATGTTTTCTGTGGTGTTTTAATGAGAAGAGAAGCAATTGGTCACAAGAGGTCAGGGCTTTAGAACCGTTATTGCATTAGCAGGATTTGATAACCAGTGATCCTCACGATACAACAATACTTTTACTGTTTAGACAGTTGCTTTCCCTGGCTGAGATGAGCAAAACAGGCAGAGTGACTCCCATAAGCACAAAGCTGGCAGATGTTCTTTATCCTGCTGATCAAATAACACTCAGCAAAGGTCCCAAAGTCAAATGACACAGCATGTTTGTGTAGATTAGGGGTGTCCAAACTGCGGCCCGGGGGCATTTGCTACCTCTGTGTGTTTTAAAAAACAAAACAACTGCAAAAATGGAGAAAAAAAAGCAGTCATTTTGCAAGAACAAAGTCATACTATTAAGGAAAAATTATTCTACTCTGACAAGACAAAGCTGTAATTTTAAAGAATTCGATTGTAATATTATCACAGAAAACAAAGTCATTTTAGTGGCATAAAGTTGAAATATTAAAGAAAAAAAAACATTTTCATAAAATAAAAATTTTTATAATAAATATGAATAAGAAACAAACAAAACAAAGCTGTATTTTTTGGAAAATTAGGTTGAGGAAATGAAGTCAAAATGTTATGGAAATGAAATCATAATAACACGAGCAAACAAGGTATGAAGATTATGAAGAACGATAAAATATTTTTTAAAAAAACAACATAAATGGGGAAAAAAGTGAATACTAATATGAGGCTTTATCACCTACATCACAAAGATGAAATGCAGGTTTAAAAAAAACCCATCACTTTTTACATATCATTGTTTACAAAATATCAAAACGGGCTTTAAATGCTTTCATTTCTACCCCCGCCAAGCCAAGCGCAGGGCTGAGGTTATGTTTTTGCTGGTTTTTGCTTGTCTGTCTGTGTTCAAAATAACTTCATAAGTCCTGAATGGATTTGGATGGAATTTTCAGGAATTGTCAGAAAAGGAATATGGAAAAACTGATTAATTTTGGGGGTTACCGGGATCATCGTCTGGATCCAATTTTTTTCAAGGATTCTTTAACGTTACGAGATAGGACCATTTTTGGTATTTGTGTTCCCTCACTACACCGCGGTTCACCTGTCAAGGACTTGCTGTTTCACCGCATTTTCTTTTTCAATTTATTTATAGATTTTTTACAGCGTATGAACCTGCATGGTATTCTGCATCCTGATTGGCTCAGGGAGAAGTAACTTGTGTCTGAGTCCTGATTGGCTAAAGGAAAACGCACGTGTTGTGTCTGTGTCCTGATTGGCTTATTGGCGTATGGACTAGCTTATGCATGTTTGTTCATGTGATTTCACTGGAATTCTGATGATTTTAGCTTTAGGGAACTTTGGCTACCATGGCGTTACTTCTGCTAACTTCTGGTCTGGCAAGTCCAAAGAGTTATTGTTGTGTTCTAACTTCAAATACTACATGGCTTATCTAAAGTCAAAACAAGGTAACATTTTCATTGTCAGCATTTTGAACATTGTTGCTTCGAAGCAGCTTGTAAACTAATTAGATAATGGCAGTAATGACACGAAAAGGTCTATAAACGTAAGTCGCCATAACAAAAACATGATACGGTTTTAACATTCAGTGTACAATGAAGTGAAATAAAACTAAAATTGAGTCAAAGCACAGTCAGTCAGGCTGCTGTGCCACCGTCATAGCTAAACGCTACTCTCTACTGCAATTCAGCTGCGAGAGAGCTAAAGCTAATGCAACATGGGTTTTTTTTACCTTTAATTTTTAATCCCTATAAGAATCACCTGGTTTGTCCTCACCTGCTCCTTTTTATTCCGACAGGCAAGCTGTTCTACTGGGTGTTGGAATTCACATTAGGCACTCCTGGACGTTTTATCTTCTAATATTTTATCCGACCGAACACCAACCACACGCTCGCAAAAACGCGCCGCGCTGACACTTTTATTCAACTGGAATAATTCAGAAACGACACAGGCGGTGATGACAAGCGAGGCAATAACAAAAAGTACAAAAAAAAAACATCTTGGCAGGAAACAATAAATCAATAAGCCTCGCCAACACATCCCGGCCGACTTCGTGACACCTGAAGCTCATTAAACGCAGCCGAACGTCAACTTAGAGGAGAAAGAGTACACAGAGGCTGGCCGTTTCCCAGCCTATCACAGTAAGAGCTGCTGAGCAACCTTGATATATTGTATATACTAGAAATAAATATGATTGTCCTTTAATCTGATTTTATTATACTGGGGACTCCCGCTGGTGAACCTTCTGAGGGCTGATAGCATGTAATCTTATTGCAGGGGGTGTTTCATATCCCCTTCTTGATGGTGTTTTATCGTGTCAGGGCTATTATTGTTTCTGTTGCTTTCTACATTTATATGCACCGCTGTATATAAGTTCATAAATCAAGTTATTGCGCTGTCTCTGTTTGCATTCTGCGTCCCTGCAGTCTCCCCTGCTCTGCCGCGGCTGCTAATTTATGCCCCTCAATGTGCCAGAGTTCTTGCAGGTTCTGCTCAGTTAATGAAGCAAGCATATTGACCCAGTTTGCAACCCTGGCTCTTTCTCATTACCATCCTTTTTTTGTGCGCCTGCTTGCATGACTGTGTGCACTCAGACTGAACTAAACGCTCTCCGCATCATTGAGCGGCATGACTAACCTCTCCCAGCTCATCACTCTCAGTGGGTGCGTGCGGCAGGTGTGTGTGTTGTGTGTGTGTGTTTACAGGACTCAGCTAAGCAGAATGTCAAATAAATCAACCTGTCTGTCCCCGGCTGCATTATTCCCCCATCACGCCTCCCCGTTCATATTTTTTGCCACTTCTCCTTCCTCCGTCACTCTCCTCTCTCCTTTATGTCCTGTAATTCTCCTTTTAAAGCTCATGGGGTGGTGTCATATGTCCCCTGATGCATCACTGTCAGAGCAGAGTAACATTGTCATCTGCAGATCAACTTACTGCCTTGTGAGTTGAGCATAGTGATAATGTATTTTTTTTTGGGTATACCAGTGCAGTCTGTCTGCAGTCGGGCTTCGTTCTAAATGAATGCACTTTCTGCCCTGGACCGATTTCCTTGTCCTTCTGAATGGGGCCTGATTGAGACACATGCAATGCCTTTGTGCCCTGATCTTGTTGCCATTGATTACCTATCGGGGTTTTTGATTGCATTCAGGAAGTAATTCTTTTAAATAGACCCTAATGGCCTCCAATCTGAGCTGATGACGCCTTCAGAGAGTCCAGTCGCAGATCCATTTAGGCCCTTTCAAACCTCTTCATGGTCATCATTCATGACCTGCATCATGTCTTCTCCTTGTGTGTGAACATGAACATTCCACACCATGTGTTGCATGGACTTGAGGCAGTTTGCTGTAGGTATATTTACCCTTACTGTATGTCACTTGGAGTACCTGAATTCTGCCATGCCTTTACCATTCAGGTAATTCTTAAATATCCAATATCCAAATACCTGTAAAAAGTATTTGTAACACTATTTTAAGATTTCATGATATAAGGTAGTGATACCATTGCTTGAATATCATTGTTATTATATTGTCTTATGTTTTATTTGTATTATTATATTATATGATAATAATTAGTATCATATTATTGCTATTGCTATTATAGTACAATTGCAGTCTGCAGAAACCCCTGTGTGCAGTATAATATCCTGCTCTAACGTCTTGGATAGTGTCCCCATCCTACTTCTCTTCACACTGCGCAGGCGTGCAGTGGCACACCCAATATGTCTACGGTGTGGAACTATTTGTCAGATGATTGGTATTGGAATCGGCAGCATAGAAAGCCTAATCAGTGCATCCCTTTTTCTAATCCAGTATCACATCTCAGGAAAAATCACTCAGACTCACATGTGGCTCGCGTTCATGCAGCAAAATAATAAGCATCCGCAGACGTGTTGATTGAGCCCAGTTTAGTTCAGCGATTATATTCATCCAGAGTTTCATACTTTACTTTGTTCTTATAGCTTTCCAAATTGTGTCGTTATTATTTAGCAGGATTTGTAAGGTCTAACTTACTTGTTGATAGTAGCAGAATAAACTATTTTAGTTTGGTCATGTTTTTTAATGACCATTTTGTCAAGACAAAATGTTGAAAGTAAACTTTTTTGTACATTACATTGCAAATTGCAGTATTTGTCTTTTTTTGCACAGTGTTCATTTGTGAAATTCATCCAATGGCATTACAATGAAAGAAGCATAATTTGTTCATTCGTTACACAAAATATGTACTTGATATTAGCTTGAGGGAAGAGCTGCTGCCAATATCGATATTGGTTGATAGTGGTATCAGCAATCGCTGGACAATATTTGATATTGGTGAAAAGCCGACATCAAGCATGTCTGATTTCTCTAAATATCTTCTCCAAATCTGTATTTTCGTGTTTGTCCAAGTGGTGTTGCCATAAAACCAGATCAGGTTCAGAATGAAAAGTGTAGCCCTGCACCCGCCCTGTCATAAGCTCGGGGCCCCCTAGGGGACACGACCTCCAGTTTGAAAACCACTGCGTTAGCAGACGTTAACTGCTCTCTGGATGATAACAAACTCTTGTGCAACATCACAAAGACGCTTATATGTGCAGGTGTGGGTTGTGGTATGCAAGAAAAACCACTGTAACAAAAACAACTGTGATGAATAAAATGTCCACACACCGAGTGACATCACAACCAATCATTTCACAAAAACCAGAAGATCAGAACATACAGGGAGGTGGGAGAGAAATGCAATCCTCAGCAGAGCAGAGGACTACATGCTGACTGAGTTGACAAAACTCTTGACGATTGGACATTACAGTGGAAAAGAGGACATGCAGTCATAGGCGCTGATGGAGTCAGGAGGGTGAAGAAAACAATCGAGGAGTCTGAGATGAGGTGTAATCCTGCTTTTAACTCGACATGACGAGCTCGGCTTTCTCATATGCAAAAAGGAAGATGTGAGAGGAGAGGTATGACTAATCTCTTGAGTCGGGGGGTCGGCTGATCATCAGAATGTCAGGCCGCGTTATTATTATAGTCTGGGTTGGACAGCGGTATGGGGGGAGGGATGTAGAAGACAGGAAGAGGGCTCGCCGTCTAATCCTCCAATTTTCTTACATTACCAACCCCCCCGCATCCCTCCTTCTCCTCCTTCCCACCTCTGCCCCCCACCCCCCAGCTACCAAGGCTGCCGACAAATGAAACTGGAGATAGCGACGGCTTCTCCGAGATTGACTTGCAGGAGTAAAACACACAATGGGAGGAGAAACGAGGCGAGGCAGAGACCCGGCGCACCTCTAACAACATAAATGTACCCAGCAGCCCCCTGGCGGCCCCCTTTCATGTACGGTTCTGTGCAGTTTTTTTCTCTTTATTTTTGTGTAAACTTGCTGGTACACGGGGGTCAGCAGCACAGGAACCTTCAGCGATCAATAACTTCCTGCCGATAAGGAGAGAAATCAGATGACAGAATATTACATTATGGTATCACTTTACATTATTAGGGATGGATCACATGACAGAATTTCTTAAGCACTTTTCTTCTTCGCTTTCTTGTTGCAAGGCCGCTTTTATGGTTGTTGTTTTGAATTAGGTACGGTAAGTAAATCTGTGCTTATATTCTCATTTTGAAGTAATCACCTTTTCTTTCAGTTTTCTCCCCAATATGTGGCCTCTGCTCAAATTGATGCCATGTCTCAAATAATCACTGCTCATGTCATCTTCTTAAACCAGGAGTGTCCAATGTAATATAGATCTAATATACCGAATATGCCAAAAACATCTCATTTAAAGGCATATATGTCAATTAATTTAGACGTCAGTTTAAAAATTGCAAGAATTTACATTTTGCACTGTTGGATCTTGAGGAGGTTTTGAGTAGAGCTTCAATGTGCGAAAGATATACAGTAAATGAGAGTCAGACAAAAAAAATTGTAAGTTAGAGTAAGTTTTACTAACAAAAACCTTCAAAGGCCTCTACTCCTTCAATCACGAAATTGCCCATTTGGAATTTGTACAAGAACACTTTAAAAAGTCATTTGAAAGTGGAAGAAAGTTTTATTCAATGATGACAAAAAATGTAACCTTGATGGCTTCAAATGTTACTTTCATGACCTGAGATGTTTTCCACACAGCAGGGTGGAGAGGGAGAGCCGTCATGATCTGGTTTGCTTTTTCAGTTATTGGAACAATGGAACTTAAGGTTGTGCAGGGCCGTCTAACTGCAGCTGGTTATGTAGAGATGATGCAGGAGGCATCCTCATGACTGAAGGCCCTTCCTTGTCTGTGTGGTAGTACCTGTTTTTTTCAACGGGACAACGCTGCAGTTCACAATGGCCGCCTGACAAAGGACTTCTTAATAGACATCAGTTTCAAACAGTGGATACCCCAAAATTGCCATAGCTACTCAATCCTTTTGTTGCTATTTGGGGGCTTGGGGAGTGGGTTGGGGTTAGGGGTCCCAACTGTTTCAAATCTTCGTTGGGCTTCTCTGTTTGGACTTTGCATGTTCTTCCCGTGATTGCGTGGGATTTTTCCAGGTACTCCGTTTCCTCCCACATTCCAAAAACATGCATGTTAGGTTAGTTGGCAACTCTAACCTGTCCATAGGTATGAATGTGACTGTGAATGGTTGTTTGTCTTATGTTCCCTGTAATTGACTGGCGACCAGCCCAGGATGTGCGCTGCCTCTTGCCCAAAGTCAACTGGGATAGGCTCCAGCATACCCCCGCTACCCTGAAGAGAATAAGCAGCATAGAATATGGATGGATGGATGGAAAGTTCCCAACTGGTTTGGATGCTGGACCCAAGGTGGATACCCAAATTTTGTTTGTGGCTCGGGAGAAGAGTAACTTTTGCGAGATTACCCAGCATACCTTGCTGGTTGTAGAAGTGGGTATAGGTTTTCATCTATATTAGTGTGTATGCATCATTTTGATACCCGCATTGTCCATGTGGTCATTGCTTTGTGTGTTTCAAGTGTGGTGACTTGTGTTGGTTTTGTTTGCACCACAAGTTAGATAGGCTTTGTGTTGATGACCTTTGTGCTGTGTTGGCAGAGAGTGTTGATGGCTCATCGCTTTCAAACAAACAGCACTTCTTTAAAGCAAGCTGAAGATGCATCTGATTGTTTCCTGAAGGACTCACACTCGCCACAGTACACTAACAAATGTTGCTGGTCTTCGTCTATGACAGTGGATATCAAATAGCATTACAGAGCATTGTCGCCATATTTAAGGAAAACTACAGAGTTTTCATCCACAATCCTTACGTGACACTTCTTTCCCTTTCCTGTGCGTTCTAAAGAGAGAAAAACATTTAGCATAAGAATGTTTACAATGCACATTATGGGCAACACCTATTTAGACTACAAAGCCCTCTAAAAAACCTCCAACAAAATGTTATGGTTCATTTTTCAAGTTGATACCTACAGTAGTTTGACATTTTTGATAATTTTAAACATTACCGGAACTTCTTTCCTGGGCGCACTGATTTCACATTTAGTGATACTTCTTTTAAAAACAGCAGTGTGTCAAACTTGTGTCTGTTGGTTGCTACTAATGATGGCAGACTTTGTGAGAGCCTGCCCCTGCTGTCAACTTTTGGACAAATGAGGATCCAGAATCTTATCTTTCTGAGCCTGCAAAATGGAGGATATGCTACAGGTTTTAAAAACCTACAAAAAAGGAGTGTGTACCTTCATAGCAGATAGGGGCAAGTCAATACACCGCCCTAACTCGGTGTTGTAAATCTGGGTCTTGACAAGCCATGCCGACAGAAATGGAGTGTGGCATAACCTACAGTGTTAACCATTGATGGAAAGGCTTTGTGTGTATGGCGAGGCGAGGCACATTGCTCCAAGAGAGTGCATCACAACGAACAAATAATTGTTAGAAACTTTATTTGATCTACCCAAAATGAACTGGAAAAGACACCCCAGACGAGCTGGATCAGACTGAGTCTGGAAACCGAGTAAGTCACAATGATATCGATTGTGATACATGATACATGGAGCACATAGCACATGATATCGCAACACAGTTAAAAAAAAAAACCCATTAAGAATAAAAGGGCAAAATTGTTGGATTTTATTTTGTCTGGGCAAAGACCCGCTTTTTAAAATGTGTTGTGGCCCACTAATTCAGAATCACTAAATATCAGTTCAAGAGACGATACACGCGGTTTGGCCCACAAAAACGAGATGAGATGAGATTTTAACATTGCTTTTGAGAAAATTACAAAGAATTGTATAAAAAACTATATATGACAACATATGTACTAATTTATTTTTACTGTGTGTATGCCACCAGCCCTGTCTTCACCCACTGAGACAAAGAGACTTATGGCTGACAAAAGGCCTCACTCTCTTTATGCCGTTGTTCTATTGAGCAAATGCGCCAATGTGCAGAAACCAAAGCACAGATTGAACTCTCTTCCTGCCTGCTTGGAGGCGAGACATGAGGAAAACAGACACACATGCACATGGCAACATACAGTATTGAGGCTGACAAAACTATCCAGTTCATTTTCATTTATTGTGTGATTCATTAATTTATTTAGGGCTTAAAGCCCATGACTTATCGGGACGAGAAATCCTGTCATGTTTGAATCTCGCTAGATCCTGTGACACGACAGATAGAATGTGCCGTTGAACACGTGTTGTCAATAGTTTCTGTCTGTTTGCATACTCATCTCATGTAAACATACAGTATGTCAGTCTATTCACATTACACAAAGCACATATATCCACATACACATGAAATATGTCTATTTACAAACGCACCACACATACACTGACCATTCGCATAAACACGTCACGTAAACCATCATACGTTAGTTCTTAAATCGCAATTTTTCTGCAAAAATAATAATGCTTGCAATCGCCTGTCTTGCCACAGTGCTGTGAGTTCCAGCGCCCGCTTGATTGGTTTGCATTCCAGTCACCTCTCATTGGGCGAGGCAGAAACCTGACTGAGCCGGGCTAATTTGCCATGCTAATGAGATGGCACCAGCAAACACAGCCAGCTGGAGACCGGAGTAAATGATCCTGTCACCGGTCGAGAACACAAACATGGCTAACGGCTAATTAGCTCTCCTCGGCTTGTCAGGGTGACATTATTGTGGAATCTGAGGAGGACGAACAGAGGGGGGTGGGGGGCTGACTAGATACGAAATGAGCGTATACTTTTGTAACATTAGGTGCAGCATCTTTCTGCTGCATCCCTTCTTTTCCGTGTGCTGTACACCGAGGGGTTAGTGTGGCGATGGGCCATGAGAATAAGGCGGGAGAATATGCTAAGCAGGCAATCAAAGGTGTACCCCCTGGTGCTAAACAGCCAATCACTGCCGCCCCAGCGTGTGTCACCAGCCAGCAGGAGGCAGAATTAGTCCTGGTTAGCGGCCAAGGCCCTGCCGTGTGGCTGATTAGGCTTTTAGAAAGAAGAGGAGACAGGACTTGAAAAGTCTGCCTGCGTGAAGTGACTCAGACAAAGGACTTTTTATACCGAAGAAAAAGTTGGAGGCATAATTTTACCTTTTAAAAACGTTGAGTAGGCCTTACCATACAGCAAATGTGGATTTTTTTGGATTGATCTTTGCACACAGACACATCATGTAGAGAATTGTGTGTTCCTGAATGTACGCACATAATGTGGAAATCTGTTTGTCCACTCACACAGAATTAATGTATGCGCAATATGTAAAGCATGTCCGTCCTTATACAGACGCATCATGAATTTCAAAATGATCTTCATAACGTACGGACATTATGAAGGTATCTGTCTGTCCATTCACATTGTAGAGCAACAATTCGTCTTGTTCACATCCAGAGTTCTGTGCCATGAGGGGCCATGTTGACCCTTCAACGACCAGTATGCAATAACTCCAAATTTACACACCTGACATCATATAACACTAACTAGTCACATGACCCCGGGAAGCAAAATGACTCATCGGCGCCAATTTGTGTGTACTCACTATTGTGAGGTACTGTACAGTATATCCTTTCATACACACAATGTAAATACTCATTTACAATGTCTGTTTACATATACTTTGTTTTCTTATTAACAACAACATTATGTAAACTAACTCATGAAAACTATCAATCCTGTCATGTATACTTATAATTTAAATATATGCATGTCCAGTCACATACGTGGGTTAAGTAAAGATCCTGTCTGTTTATTTACACACACTGTATCATTCATTCATTCATTTTCTGTACCGCTTATCCTCATTAGGGTCACGGGATGCTGGAGCCTATCCCAGCTGGCTTTGGGCGAGAGGCGGGGTACACCCTGGACTGGACGCCAGTCAATCGCAGGGCACATATTGACAAACAAACATTCACACTCACATTCATACCTTTGGACAATTTAGAGTCGCCAATTAACCTAACATGCATGTTTTTGGATTGTGGGAGGAAACCGGAGTACCCGGAGAAAACCCACTCACGCACGGGGAGAACATGCAAACTCCACACATAGATGCCCAACGGAGATTTGAACCCAGGTCTTCCAGATCTCCTGACTGTGTGGCCAATGTGCTAACCACTCAGCCACCGTGCGGCCCTCACACTGTATCATGTAAACAATATTAATATTATATTAATATTATTTCAAAGTCAATCTGTACACACATAATGTAAACATTTGTCTGTCCCTTCACATACACATATGTACATTTCTGTTGTTTATTTATGCACTCATCACGTAAACATTTTCATCTGTATGCACATATTCTAAATCATCCGTCAGTCCAGTCGCATACACACATTATGTAGACATCTTTATATATTTATTCAAGTATGCATATATCCTGAAGTTTTGTTGGTCCATTTATATACTCACATGATGTAAACATCTGTTTGTCCGTTCAATTCTTCCCATCACGTAAACATCTGTCTCTCCATTCATGTACACGCATCATACAAACATCTGTCCGAGAGAACGTGGACGCATCTGCCATCTTGGTTGCTTTCCATTTTTTATCTAATTAGACACTTGCAGCCAATTGTGATGTAATAAAGTGACTTAAATGTCTCCTCACACACATCGCTTTCCAATGTGTGGAGGCAGGATTAACCTGCTGCTGGTGGAGTAAATCCACCTCTTCTTCCACCTCTCCATCTCTCTGTCTGGTTATCCCGTCTCATGAACTCGTCCGTTCAAAGGGGACAGCAGCCGGGGATTAATGATGTGTTAAAAAGGCGACAATGGGGGATTTAGATGCAGCTTGCTGTAAGGACAGGAGATTTGAAAACATGGGCCACCGGTTAGTGCCCAGTGAGGTATGATTAGGTACCAACAACACCCCATTCCACACACACACACACACACACACACACACACACATACAAAGATAGCACAATACAAAGAGGATGTGTTATTATTTAATGTGCCGATAGGATAGCGTGTTGGCAAGCTGTTCCTACAGGAAATATACCTTGAGAACCCTACTGACCTTAAGGTCAACAGCAGTAACCCCCCCACTATCAAGTTGTCACTTGTTGATGTGTGTGTGTGATTTATGTCTCCACAATTGTTTGTACAGCTTAGTTGGTGCTCTGGTGCGTTTTGAGTGTGATTTCTCTTCCGACTTTGGAACAATAAGATGAAATTATGATCGAATGGTTCAAAGTTCCAATTTTGAGATACTTTAACTTGTAGCGCATTAGTGCCACTTTGTAAATCAGTAGATTAATACTTGTCATTTTTGGTCTGTAGTTACAACAAATTCCAATTCTTTTGCTATATTCGTTCGATGTGTTCGGTCAAGTCGAACCCAGGACCCGACCAAACAAGGGGACCAAAACCGTCTAAACGGGGGGTCTCAGTCCACCGCAGAATGGAATGCTGATGCACCAAATGCGACCGTGACTAGGCATTGGTTAGCTACACTCAACAGAAAGCTGAGTGAGAATCAGCAAAAAATTAAGAGTTTAATGTCACCTTGGAAGATGTAAGTACCAAACTACAAGTATAAAATCTGAAGGTGGACATTGACATCCATCCATCCATTTTCTATGCCGCTCGTCCTCACTAGGGTATGCTGGAGCCTTTGGGCAGCCTTGGACTGATATCCAGCCAGTCATAGGGCTCATATAGACATCCACACTCACATTCAAACCTATGGACATTTCCAAGTCTCAATTAACCTAACAATGTGGGAGGAAAGCGAAGGACATGGAGAAAACTCACACATGGGGAAAACATGCAAACTGCACACAGAGATGCCCAAATAGAGATTCAAACCCAGATTTTCCAAATCTCATGACTTTGTGGCCAACATGCTAACCAGTAGGCCATCGCATGGCCGGACATTGCCATAAGCCCCAATATTATCAACACAATTTGCTTCTGTTCAGTTTAGACACTTTTTTACAATGTCACAACATGTGAATGGTGCCAAAATAACTAACCTGCACTATAGCACGTTTTTCTTGTTCTGTTTCTCGTCTGTGTCAAATTCATTTCCACTGTGTGGCGCCTACACACTCCACAGTGGAAACAAAAACCACATTGGGGTTTACTCTTGCAAAAAAGTACAGAAGAGAGCTGAACTGAACGTAACCGCATGGTGGAAACATGTCTGTTGATGTGGCTGCTGCTATTTGTGTAGTACACAAGCTGTATGTAGGGCAGGTAACATACAGAGGAAACATTTGACAGTGACATTTAAAACCATGTCATGAGATACAGTTTGGATTATTATTTGCATTTTATGAAGCTTGATTTAAATGGCAGATATTATTCCCCAATTCAAATGCAGTGCCTATATCAAATTCTCTTTACATTGACGGATGCAAATCTGATTCATATCTGACTTGTATGCACACTTACAGGTCACATATTATACTACTTCTTCATGCAGAACAGTGTTTGTGTGAAGTGTGTTTGCCCAAACTGTAAAGTTGATGCTGGATAGTTCAGCTGAAGTGTTTTTAGCAAGCCCTGCTAGGAACATGCTGTTTGGTGTGTCCACGATCTGTGTTTGTCTACACAATGCGTGTAGGGTTTTAAGAAGTGTTATTGAGCACTTTATCCACTTTTTCATATACACTGTAATCCTGCACTTGTCCAACACAATAGCTCCCATACATCAATCACAGCAATGCAACATTAAGGTAGGGTGACCATATTTTGAATACTGAAAACCAGGACTCTCTTTTGGTGCTTATAAACAGGCTCTAGGAACACATACTATTGTAATTGTGTCATTAAAAAGTCCATTTTGCATATCTTGGGAAATGTAAAATATACCAGAATCGGATCTGAGGTCCATCCTATTCCACATGATTTTTTTTCTGTGTGAAGCATATCTGAACTTGGAGACAAAAGCGAAACAAATTGGAACTGGGTCACTTGAACCATGTAGGTGTAAATCCATCCAGTGGTTTATAGTTGCACGTAATACTGTATGTTACAGCCACCTCTTCAGTCCTGCTTAGTGTTGCATTTAAGGATGTGCATGAAATGGAACACAGCTCACCTTAGCCGAAATAGACCTTCTTATGTGGCACACTGGACAAGAACAATATGTTTTTGATTTTGTGGTGTTGATGAGGAGCAGTCAAATCCTCACAAAGGGCTATGGTACGACACTACACAGCCCCCTCACAAACACACACACATACAGTATACACACAATGACACTCACATCCAGCCTAACCATCTCAAAAACCTGCAATCTCCTGTGCATCAGATGCCAAATGAAGTTCCTCTTTAGAAAACCAAAAAAAGAAGCTCGAGCTGTCAAATCATCAGAGGCTTCGTGGCCGGCGGCCTTGCAGCCCTTGTGTTGAAGCCAATAATCCGGCGTCGGGGCTTCAGGCGCACCGAGAGCCGTGATTGACAGGGCTCGATATGAGGCCCTCGCCTCACTTGACATTTGGGTTTCATAAGGTCTGGAACAAAAGGCAGGGGCAAAATAATCAGAGACGGACGCAGGCAAATAAATCTGTTTATTCCTCCTCACCTGCCTCCCCTCCTCTCCCTCCCTTCTGCAACTCCCTTGCTCGCCCACATCACTGCTCGGCCGTTGGAAAGGATAGAGGGAAGGCATGATATTACCTTTTCTGAGCCTTAGTGGATTCACGCGCCACGACAGCAGGTCACTTTAGGCCCTGTGCTTACCTGAGATATTAGTTTGTATGTGTGCTGGATAGAGATGTGTATTTGGATGGGGTGTGTGTGCTCAAGCCAGTCTATGTGCCAAACAACAGAAAGGACGGACAGATACAGGACAGATGTCGCGTCCAAGTCTAGTTAATTACTGTATAGACTTGACTGTAATGACTCTTTGTAAAGCCGCACGCATGTTGGCCTCACAGACAGTAGATGAGGGTTCGAATCTCCATTGGGCATCTCTGTGTGGAGTTTGCAAGTTCTCCCTGTGCGTGGGTTTTTTCCGGGTACTGCGGTTTCCTCCCACATTCCAAAAACATGAATGTTAGGTTAATTGGCGACTCTAAATTGTTCATAGGTGTGAATGTTTGTCTGCCCTGCAATTGACTGGAGACCAGCCCGGGGTGTACCCCACCTCCCGCCCGAAGTCAGCTGGGATAGGCTCCAGCATAGCTGCGACCCTAATGGGGATGAGCGGTATAGAAAATGGATGGATGGACTCTTTGTAAAGACCTGTTTTCGGGAAAAGACAAAATCAAACACAAAAAAACAAAATTAATCCTTAAAATCACGTTTTAGTGAAATAACAGCTTCAAATTAAAAAAGTATTATTTTAATTTTTCCTCACTGCTCTACTGTTTTTTGATGATTCGGCTTTATTTACCAGCAGTATCTTAAAATTATTATCATAACGACTCCTTTTCTGTTTGATGACAACCTATGACATATTTTTTTCCAGCGGGTCTATGTGAGTGAGCGACGTGAGTGAGTGAAGAAAAGCTCTGACTCACTTGGGAAAAATTTGCTTGGCGCCACCTGTTGATTTGCATGGATACATTTCTAGACCGTTAGTGGGGAAAAAATATTGTTTTATATTCAGGTCGATACAGTATATGCTTTAATTCTTTAAGATGTAGTCGTCCCTAGTTACATTCTGGTTCAAAGATGGCCCCCTCACTTTTAGAGTATAAAAATGACTGTTTTGTGGATGAATATGGTCTATTAAGAAAAAAATGCTTAGCTAAGTAAATTGTACGTATTCGTGGCCTAAATTAAGCATTTTCAATCTAAAAAATGGCTAAATGAACAAAAATATAAATAGAAGGCGTTATTTGAGGCGTGATACAGTGTCTGTGATGTGATGTGTGTGCCTTTAAGAAACGGGACCTGGGACGTCACCTGGCTGGAGTTGACTATTAACTGAGTGCTGGCAGCAGGATAGCAGTGTAAAAAGTAGCCGACAGCAGCTCCTGTGTGAATGTTCACTGCACATATTGTTTGCTTGTTAATAAAGCGTTTGAAGTGTGTCGTAACTCTGTCCTTACCTATTACAGCGCGGCAGTAGAGTTGTATTCTATACTGGTCTGCAGGTGTCAGTAACGTTACGTTGATGAGACAGTAGCCACCAGGAAGTACAGTCTGTCTATGCCAACGTGTGAGTCTATTTGATCTTATTTATGTCTACAATTTTTTAATACTATGCTTACTATATTGGGTAATACAAGTATAAAGATGATCATAAGGGTGTTATTTTATGTCTAGAGGGCTGTAATAATGGTAAAAAAGCTCCAACCGCTGGTCTGGATACCTATTGCTTCTCACGTGCACACCTACACAGTTTACTTATAGTCTGCATTTGAGCTGTACCTTTACAAAGATAAAGCACATTGGTACGTTTTGATTGACAGTTTCTACACAGTCCGTAAAACATGAAAGTAGCTGACTGATGCTGCAGTGCAGTTCTCCAGCTAAAATATCACGTCTTAAATACAGGGACGTATACTGTATAATGTGCATATAATGTGCAATCTGCACATATTCCCATTGCTCATGATTTGAATGATTATGAGCACCAATGCAGTCTGCAACCACAATAGGAAACATACTGTTAAATAAAAACTAGAACTTGAAAAGTCTGCATTTCTTGAACAGTCGTGGATTACAATTAGATTTTACTGAGTTCGCTGGCCTAGGAGGCCAACATACATGTATTTACATACTGTATATCATTAGCACTATTGCTTCCATTGTGCCCACGCAAGACACATTAAACTCTTGACATCACTGTGCTTATTCTTTGACCATCAGTTTCATTGGTCCCAATGTAAGGAAAAACACTGCGTCTGTCTTGTTTAGGGGAGCATGACAATACGACAACTAAGCACGATGCAAATAACCATACATAATATGTCCCACTTTGGCAGCTGTGGTAATTCACATTGTGTTCACATCAGCACACCTACTTGCGTTAATTATTCATGTGCAATACAAGCAGACTGCTGTACCTGCAAAGCCTGGTGACAATTTAATTGGGGGGATTGTAAAATATAACAATGTGCACATAATGGCAGACTGTTTTAATGGGTTAATAAATAAATGGCAGAAACAAACAGGGAGCACGTGTTCGCTTGTGTGTGTGTGATAAAACACACATAAATCTAGGGATAGTTACCATTACCACTCTGTGTCATTTAGTACCAGACCGAATCTATCCCACGTGGGGTGACGGCACTGTGAGGTGATTGGACAACATAAAGATGAGTGACGGTTTGCTAGAGCGCGGGTTGAACTCTTCTTGCCCGCTATTGGTTGCCGTTAATGACCGCCTCCCCTTTAGAGTTGAAGCAGGAAGTTGTAGTTTTATAACTCGGATTCAGGCGCTACCCTCCTTCAGATGAAAACTACAAATCCCAACACGTTGGATTTACTCGCTCGCAACCGTCGTGAATGTGTAATTGCGCTCGTTTGACTGGCTGCTTCTAAATTTGCTTCTTGAAAGGTGGGGGTGAGATCCGTCAGTGTCGGTGAAGTGGTCGCCGCCGCCGGGATATGTGAACATTAACGGGGGAAGTAGGAAATCAACCGGCTGGTGAGATGTGGTGACGCCCGCAGGAGGACAAGTGGGGTCACGACATGGCGGAAGACGACGATTAGAAGAGGAAATTCAACAACATAAGTCACTGCTAGTGGGATATATTCGCTTATCACCCGGTGTAGACTTTTGCAGAATTATTCCTGCAAGAATGGCGGTTGCCAAAGGTTTGAGGGTGTTCACGCTCGCTTAGCCGGCTACCGACTTGATCTTTTACGCACAGCAGAAGGAGCCGCACTTCACTCTTTGTTTCTCGTTTTCATGTGGAGGAACTTTCCAATACCGTTTTAATGATTCGGGACTTGAGCAAGATGTACCCCCCGGCGCGGCATCCGGTAAGTAGACCAAAAGAGCTCATGGAGGAGCGGTGTTCCTCATGCGTAATCACTTTGGTTCGAGTTTCCGTGCCACTGCGCGCTAGCATGGACAATTGGGCTCATTGACAGACGTCTGTGTCCGAAAACAGACATGCTTGGGATGCTGACAGGGGGGGGGGGGGCATTGTGGTTTTGACACGCGAACTGCAGATGTCTCAGTCTTTCCTCTCTTTTTCTTCTTTGGTTCTGCTGGTTCGGTTTGAGGTCGTGCACCAGCCTGGGCAGCCGTTTAAGTTCACTGTGTCCGAGTCCTGCGACCGGATCAAGGAGGAGTTCCAGTTCCTGCAGGCACAGTATCACAGGTGAGTGTTTGGAGGAGGGAACAGGAACAGGACTATCTCGGTACCCTTTTGCAATTGAATCCAATCGGTGCATAAATTGTGGTCTGAAATGTACAACAGTGGACACAAATGGACTCCTACTGTGCCATCCATCTATTTTTACACCGCTTGTCCTCATTAGGGAAGCGACTAACAGGGAGCTGGAGCCTATCCCAGCTGAGGCAGTGTAGACTCTAGACTGGTCACCTGTCAATCACAGAACAGTCACATTCAGACAAATTTATAATTATCAATTCATAATTGACCCAACATGTATGCTTTTGGGATGTGGGAGGAAGTCGGAGTACCCGGACAAAACCCAAGAAGAACATAAAAATTCCTCACATAGATGTTCCTAACCAGGAGCTCCAAACGTACTAACCACTGCGCCACTGTGCAGCCCGCAAACAAAATAACAATTTTCCGAATGCATACTATTATGCTAACATGAGCCCAGATTTGTCCTAGTTTCATCAATTGTACCCCCAGTGGCAAACCACAGGTATACCTTATCAACCTCCACATTGCACGTCTCCCTCTGCAAGAGCAAGAGGTGTGAAATACTTTTTTAGCCAACATGATGAAGTGTGAAATATGTTGCCTGGAGGCTGAACCCACAAGCGCCATACCAATGCATAATAATCACCTTGCTCCTCTGGCCGCCATCATGTAATTATTGCCCAGTCACCTGCACGGGGACTGTTGGCAGGTGGTTCTTTTTTTGTTATATTGATTATTATAGATTTCTTTCGATGAATGTGCACTGTTTTCTGTTATTGTGGGTGCATGTAATTCTTCAAAATGCTTGAACAGAGGACATGCATTTCTGTAATATCAAAACATTCTGAATAGTTTGCTCGTTAGGTGAAGAAATTAAATAAAGCACATACAATTTTTTTCAAGAGCTTTCTTTAAAAAGCATTACTTTAGTGTTTTTACACCGCAGTTCCTCCTACAATAGCCCGTGGCTTTGACTGTACAGTATTCACTCAACTACAGAAAGTATCAGGCATCTATTAGAGAGAAGGCATTTATTAAATGTCATATTTTTATTTGTGAAATATATTGAATATTCAATAGTGTTTTAAAATAGTGTGCCCCTAACCCCCTTTTTTGTTCGTGGACATCATTTTTTGGGGCGTTGGGGTGTTGAAATGATCGTCAGTTTTTACTCCATGGCTACATGCAACAGCACTTTCAGCTTTACAGATGCCATGTGCGCTCTGCAGGCAGCATCTGTCTGGTATCAGTCATGGTAAATGATTTTTTTTATACATTTTTTTTAAACCTCATTTTCTTGAGGGATTAAGGGATGTAGTCAATAACCTGGCGATTTATTGAGGCAGGATGTTTATTAGATTTGAGGAAATGCAGAACAAGTAGTCCTTAGTTTACGATGTTCCGTGTGTTAAGTACGTGCACACATAAATTAATTAAAAACGTAATTTTGGTTGCGGAAAAATACACAATGTGCTCAATATTGGATGTACGTGTCTCAGTAGCTTGACTTTTATGACCACTGTTAGGAATATACATTGCACAAAACATAACAGGCTACTGTCAGCTGAACCACGGCAAAACAACATCAGCAAACACGCAGCCGCACGCACAGTCAGGAATCGTGTCACGTGTGACGGCTGAAAAACACAAAACGCGTAAGCACTACACCACACATAACTGCCAGGTTGCTGATCCCCTGAAAGTGACAGTAATAACTAAGCAGTGCAGGGGTCTCATTGCAAGTGTTTTAACTTTTATCTTATTTTTTTATTACTCTTTCATTAAATCTTTCTTTTATGCGTTTAGTGTTTTCATATTCCGCTGCGTACAGTGTGAGTAAAAGTGTGTGTGGTAGAAAAGAGCTTAAAAGTGCTTAAATTTTAGTTTGAAAAACAGCATACATCCCTTGTCTCCAGGCCCTGCGTCTCCAGGATTAGCTCAAAATTCACCGGCAGATGCGTCATTATTGCATGAAAGTATGTTCCGGGAAAGCCACAGGCGTCCGCACAGTATGGTTTCTCTCCACAGTATCGGTGCGTCAGCATCCTCACGTCACCTGCACTGATAAGCTTCAGCTGACTATTCTCTTATAAAACACTCACGCTACTAAAAAGTGGTAAGTGGGAGAGCTTCCTGTCAGAGACATCGAAATAGGAGGAAAGGGTTAAGCTTTAGTGTAACCACACTTGTGATATGGATCTTTGTTATATGGTAGTTATTTTGCCGATGCTGCAGTTCGGGCCTTATGTTGAGGTTAGTGTGGTTGACTATTGATCCATTAATTACTGAGACGTACAGTTCGTGCTGAGTAAGTGTCTGCAGGGGAAGCTGGTGAGATGCGAAATGCCACATTAAAGTAGCAGGATGTGGTTGTGCGCGCCTTCGGCTTTTACATCCTGACATTGTTTTTGTGACGTCTGCGTTGCAAAGAGTTCGCAGAATGTGTTTTTGCACTTTACACTGATTTCTTTATCTGCTTCACAGTCTGAAAATGGAGTGTGAGAAGCTGGCAAGTGAGAAAACAGAGATGCAGCGACACTATGTCATGGTGAGTTTCATTCCCTAAGTGTGTGTGTGTGTGTCTAGAATTTTTATCCATGCAAAAAAACAGAACCACACAAGCCACTTGTTTGTTTTAACTTGCTTTGATCTTTGTTTTTCAGTATTATGAAATGTCATATGGACTTAACATTGAGATGCACAAACAGGTAAGGAATACTTCAGAAGAAACCAAAAGGGTTGTTTTTGTCGAAGGACACTTTAAATGTTTTTTTTTTTTTTTCAACCATAATACACAGTGTTTATGGTTCTATCATTTTTGTGTGTTTTAATTGTGGCATGTTCACATTTAGTGTTTCTAACTGTACTTTGGGGTTCAAACATGCACATTTTGATTCATTTAGGACATTTTTTGCCAGGCATAATGGGAAAACATTTGATTTACCATCTTTTCCACTACCCTCTAATTGATTTAATTAATTTGATCCACTTAGGCATAGGATCTCCTGTAAGATACCTTGTGTAGGACGCTATGATTTCTGCATTAACCAAATTGCAAAATTGACCAATAAAAACAGAATCTATTATTATTCGCAGAATCCCGCTGAAATGGACATACTTTAATGAAATGCTGTCATTGTAAAATGAAGGAACGTTTTTGTGGGGAGTGTATTTCCCCGTTTCCTCGTGACCTGAAACATCAGAGAAAGTTGGCGAAAAAACTAAACTCCTCTGTTAGGAAGTTACCTCGGTTAGCGTAGTTTAGCAGAGCATTCTAGTGCGGCTGTGTGACTCAAGCCAAGTGTTTTTACGCTGTTGTTTTTTTACAGCTTTATTGTAATGTAATGTGTTTTACGTGCACATGCTGAGTGAAATAAGGCGGGAGACATGTTTATTCTTGCATCCAGCTCGTCTTAACCATTAAGTAACATTGTCAACACACACAACACCTTCCCAATAGGAGCGATGTTTGCCACATCTTGTCTAATTATTTTTACAAAACAAACAGGTCGAAGAAAATATCATACATTAATACCGCAATTGTAATTCCATCTTCCTTAACCATAAGCACAGACATTAGTTTGTTGAGGATTTTGTAGCAATTTATGCGGAGGCTGACATCCCATTAGAAAAGTTAGACAAGTTATAGCCGTTTCTGAAATAGAGTGTGCCCTCGTTTATCGCGGGGTATAGGTTACCAAAATAGCCCCAAATAAATGAAATCCGCGAAGTAGCCAACGTTGTTATTTTACAATTATTATATATGTTTTAAGGCTGTAAAACCCCTCACCATACACTCTATACTTTAGAGTTATTATCATTTTCTTACATTTATCTGTTCTTTAAATGGTCTTTATGTTTAGTAGATTCAAAAAAATAAGTGCCACGTTTTGGTTTGCGGCGTGGTGGCTTCACTTCGGGGATGCGGAGAGAGAAAGAGAACCCAAGTGCAGGTAAAAGTCTTTATTATTATGAAATGTCGCTATGCAGCGGCAGAATCCACATCTGAGCAGTAACAATGACAACCCAACAATGCTTCCACACCAAACAATGCGCGTAATGGCGCCCGACAGCTGCGTGACTTCTACTTTACTTCTGCATGTCCATAAGCCGAACATTTTGTGCGATGGTTAGCGTCTTCCTTTGCCATCCGGGTGCGGCCGCAGGTGCCTTTAATGGTGGAGAACGTTTCGTCCACATTGTGGATGTTGTCGGGGATAAAACTTGCAAACATACAACGCCTCAGAGTCACACTATTAGCGACTGGACATTTATGTACATTTGGCAAATCCAACGCATTCTGTACTGCACAGGAAGGCACGGAGAAGATTGACAATGGTCTACAGTCCTATAGCCAATCAGTGCGCAGAACACGATGCTTGAGTTCTCTCTTACCCAATCAGGGTGCAGACACAACACATGGGTTTTCCTTTAGCCAATCAGGATGCAGATACAACACATGGGTTCTCCCTGAGCCAATCAGGTTGCAGAACACAATGGACGTTCCTACCTGTGAATAAATACATTTTGAAAAAGCTCAAAAGAATCCGTGAAATAGCGAGTCTGCGAACTTCTATGTCAATGTACACTGTACTGGGCAAAATTGGCCAATGAGGTATTGGACCAATACATGTAATTTATTTATTTTCTTTATTTTATTTACTTTCACAAAAGTACACACTCGACATTAGCAGAATAAGTGTAAAATGTAAAGAACGGAATTCTAAAAAAATTAAAACAGAAAAAAACGTAATTAAATGTATTTCCTAGTTAATTTCCAACCTAATTGCGGTTGTCTACAACTCAGATTAGACATAATAACTGATCAATCAATTAAAGTGTGCTTGTTAAGAATTCGGTCATTTTTTTGGAAACGATAATTGAGTCTTTTTTTTCCCCCGAGCCACACAAATACAAAGAACAGAACATAATGAAAATGCACATGTAAGCAGAAAACAATTTGGCTCGAAAAGGAAGACAAGGTTCTGTCTTAAAGCAATGATGCCAAAATATGGTGCACTACTGGGCTTCAACCAGCAGAGGCGCTCTTAACTCTCAACTACGTTGCAGTTTAAAGAAAAGTAATGCGATGTCAGCTATGGGAGGCTGAGCTAAATCCACGCTAATATACCAGGGGGAAATAATAAAGAATGTGTCATGGAATATTACTATCAATGACAATATACTTTACAGGGTTCAAAAAAATAATACATTTATGAGGTACATTTCTCAAATGTCTTATATTTTCATTTGTGAAAAATGATTTATTTTTATTTAAAGGAATAAAATGACAGTTATTTAGCCAGCCTCTGCAATTGGGCTCTTTTTTTAATGGCAGGGGGCCATTAACAATGTCCGTGTTAAGCACTCATCAGCTGCAAGGCGAAATGAGCCGCAGCTAACCAGCCACGCATTCATCTGCAGCAAAGTGTGTGTGTGTGTGTGTGTGTGTCTGCGTGGAGCTGGAAAAAATGCTTTGCTATGCAGTATGTATGTCTGCTTGTGTGTGTTTGTATATGCGACCTATTTACCTTGTGTGCATGTGTGTGTTTACCTATAGTGTAAATGTGCGGCCGCATGCACATTGCAGTTATTTATTCAATTCTCTGTGCACGCTGGTCTTATATTGTGTAAATTTCAGAGTGTTTGGACCTTGTTGTGTTGTATAGGACGAGTGTGTGCTTGCTTCCGCAAGGGAATGTTACATACACATGCACACACAGCTTTTCACCGCACACTAATCATGGTTGCGTGATGAAATATGGGGTGTCCACATAAATCCTGCTGTCGGCTGCTGTCTGAGTCCCTTTGTGTGTCTATAAAGCCAAGATGGAAACAAATAGAAATGTGACGGTTGTTTGCATTCTATGGGCGGGCAGTCCAATAATTTCTATCAGGTTGTGTATGTGTTTGTGTGTCTTGTAGAACCAAATGATTTTTGCTGGATGTTTATGTGTGCAAGCCTCTGTGTAAATGTGTGCCTACGCCATCCGATATGACGATACGACCCGCTGTGTGGATGTCGTGATTTGAACAGGAGGGTGTGGAGGGTGTTGCTTGGGACTTCAAGCTCCGGTCCCATTACGGCAGATGGTCTCTCCCACCAAGTGAATCTCTGATATTGCTTGTTTAGCATTTTCCGAGGGTAATAGGCCCATTGATTTTTGGCTCTGCTCTCTGTTTTATTTACACAGAAGGGCCGCGGCGCCCGGGGAGCGCAATGTACCAACACTCGTTAAAGAGAAATTGACTTGTGGACTGAGCGCAGGCTGAGAAGGGAAGGGGAGGGGTCGGGGGGGGGGTGCATGTGGGCTTTGGAGCAGGCGACTGAGCTACATGAGGACAGCTAATCAATTGCAAATTAGTGAGACTGAGAGAAATAAAGCAAGCGATGGACAGGCCGAGACGGGGAGGAGGAGAAGGTGGTGGGAGGCGGAAGTAATAAGACGCTGCGATAGTGAGGAATGGCAGCGTTCTCAACCAACCCTGACAACTCATTTACTGCTGGTTGATGGTGTGTGTGGTGGGGGGAGTTGGATTCATTTACGTTCTTTTAGTCTGCGACATTTTTGAAGATGGATCAAGACCCGGAAAACTGACCTGCTGGCTCTTCAAAAAGTGATTTTAACATAAATGAGCTACACCAACCATTTACTTATTTCATATTTCAGAAGCACCAACAAGCTTGTGTTTCCACACTTACAGTTCGTTTTTTGTGTTTCAAACCGCTGGTTTGGTTTTTCTTTGCACACAGTAAAAAAAAAAAACATGAGAGCAACCAACAAACAAACTGCGTGAGAATGCTCTCTTCTTTTACTGGTTGCAAGAATGTAAACAGCAAGCGTGTTGTTTTACGGACTACTGAGTGAAACGGCACTAATAAGCACAATATTAAGCAAAATTAGTCTTTGATGATAATAGATAATAATAATTTTGCTGGCTTCTATTGACATGTGCATGCGTCCATGTTTTCCTCGTTACCACACAGGATGGATGACGAGGGTTCACTCTGCATGCATCTGTGCTCATTGGTTCTATATCGGAGTGAACTGAAAGAGTGATTTCTCCTGTCAGGCATTCGGCATCTTTGTCGCAGTACGTGGAAACACAGAGCTAGCAGCAAGTTAGCAAGCAAATGCTGTGAAGGCACGAAAGCCATTGTTTCTAAGCCAAATGCCAGCAGACGGCAGAGCCTTGGTCTCGACAGTCAACGCTTACTGAGCCTGGCCAAACAATGCAAAATGGCAAAATGCTGGGCTCTCAGAAACATTGCATTTGAGTCCGCCACCAAAGGTATGTGGTCCAGCTCAAACATGACCCCCTACATTAGTTTGTGTGTGTGCGTGTGGTTTTTATTTGAGTGTTTCTTTTCTTAACAGAGACAGGGTCTATATTTATTGTTTTTGGTTATGATTGTTATTTTGAGTGCAATTTTTTGCTAAAAGAGCCCATTTTATTTTCATTGATTTTTGTTTTGTTTAATTGATTTAAATACAATTACAATGTTTCTAACTCTTTTACTATATGTTAATTGCTTTTGATACGAAGTAGTAGAAAAATCATCTAAATCTCTTACCCCAAACAGTAGACAACAGGATTTTCAGACCAATTTTCTGCTTTTTTCAAAAAAACACCCTAATATACTCAGGTCAGTGCACAAAGGACAAATGTTTAGTGAGATAAAAGTTCATTTGCATATTTGCTAGTTTCCATATTGGTATTGAAATTCTCAACAAATGACTATTTTTGCTCAATGTTGTGTCTCACTCAGTGCTTCCTGTTTACATTCTTGCACCCACAGCCGACCAATTAGAGACGTAAGCGATGCCATGTTGGCTTGATTTGTGGTATGTTTGGAACACATTAAGGGATTCGGACCAGAGAAAGCAGTGATGAAATGTGATGTGACTCTTCTACGGCTTTACTATTTATTTGCATTCTTTTTGGCAGTCACGCCTTCAGTCAACACCTTTTAGTCTAGTGCTAATAACATCACCTTGCAGCTTCGCGTTCTGTACAGCGCCCTTTCTTTCACAACTCTGTTTCCCTGCCTGCCTATCACACTCTCTTACTAACTCACACAATCCCAGTCAGCCAGTCCCAGAGGAACGCAGCCTTTATATAGTGAGGTCCATTAGGTGTATTAGCTGGTGGTGAAAAGCGGTGCTGATGTTGATGCTTACAAAGCTCCACGGGGGAGATGGACATTTGATCTTCTCCCTGACCCAATCTGACTCCAGGGCAGCTGCCTGGTTTCATTTATCTGATGTGATGCTGTTACCGTGGAAGCGTTACCTCTTTCTGATGCTTTCATGTGACATCCATAGCGATAAGTAGCAGTCAAAGAACCGCTGTTGTAGCACTACCGAAGCTCGCCATCTTGTTATGGCCAGGAGTACACAGTGCTTTTACCTACAGTGGACCTGAGGGTCATAACATAAAAATGTATTAAAATGTATTAGCATTTCTAAGGGATCATTTTGATTTTTTTCGGACCAGTGACTTGAAGATCGCACTGTGAAATATTTAGGGGACCAGCCTGGACACCTTAAACTGTGTGGTTGTGGTACAGTGAGCAACAAAAAATGGAAATGACCCAAACACACAAACACACAAACACTATAAAACACATGCAGTGAGAATATTCTGCCAATTAAAATGCTGCAGTCACATACATGAAGGCTTCCGCTAACAGTTCTTTTCTAAGCCGACTAATCTGAGGCGTGTTGGTTTAATTAACTGAGTAATCGGTAAGGCCCTCGATGCACCAAATCAATATGAACCAATCACAAACAGTTAGTTGTCTGGCCGGCAACATATCAGAAAAGGGGCAAAAATGTCAATCACTGTTTTTCTAAGTCAATATCATGTTTTGTTTTGACTAACAAGCAATAATAGGTCTGCTTTCACGGGTGGCAAAGGAAATAAAAAAATATTTTCATTTTAAAGAATCAGTGGATGGTTACACTTTTAAATAAAAAAAACTATCAATCAAATACCAAAATAGTTGAAAAAATGGCTAATTGATTAATCATCATTTTTTGATTGATTGTTGCAGCCCTAACATTAATGTTGCAAGATCAAAAACAAAGGCAAAAAAATGCCGCAAATGCCAAAACCACACACAAATCCCCAAAACGCATGCATGAAGAGAAATACTGCCACTTCACCGAGCAAAAGGGACATTAGCTGGGTTACCAGGCAGCTAGCCAGGCATCTGGGCACGCCAGAAATGAAGGCTGTCGTCTTTAAAGACTTGAGATGTAATGTTTTACAGTATTATAGTGCAAACAATTTTTACAATGTTTTTTGTATTCATCAAAGAAACAAAAAAATTACATTTTGTCATATTTTTCATTTGCATCTGTTTTTTTCATCCAGCAGTGTTTTTGTAAATGAGTTATTTTTAATTTGCTGTATTTTTCCGTTGCATGTGTGTTACGGTGTTCGTGAGTTCATTTTTCTTTGGAGCGTTTGGACGTTGTTGCACGTTTGCCTCTGTCGGCCAATGTATTGTGGAAAGAGTTTGAATCAAGATCAATTTCTACCAAATTGCCACTCTCAATATGCCACAGAACGGAAGACTTGTTGATGAATAGTAATACGTCTTCATTCGTACAAACACAGAAGTCATTACCATGGATGCAGGGCGCTTTTTTTTATGTATGCAGGTTGCGGTCTTCTACATCTTTTCTTGTTTGCATGCACGCTGGGTTTGATTTGCACTTTTGGCACTTCCTTTGGGACGGTGGATCAGGCAATTTCCTGTAAAAAAAAAAACTGGTGGGGTTGGGGGGCTTTATAATCTTTAAAAGCTAACCCTTGAGTTCAGTAAAAACATCTGATGCATACAGAGTAGCCTGGGGAGGTGTGTGCATGTAGTTGTGTGCGTGCAACAGAACTGGTGTGTGTGTGTGTGTGTGTGTGTGCGCGCGCGTCCACCCATGGCCCCTGGCGGCTTGTGTTAGCGCCGATACTAGAACTTCACCTCTGTCAAGGTCATAGACATAAATCAGGTAGTTTAAGGTGAGATTTAAGTCCTTCTGCATTTAGTTTGTGTTCAACTTTTGCTTACTGTTACTTTCATGATGTTGTTTTGCACTCCAACCACAATCACACAGAACTTTTCAAGTTTACAAATCAGGATTTAAATCCTGGTAGTGCTCATTGAAATGCTGTCAACAATCCAGACATGAAGTACATTTGCATAGTCAGTATAGGCACTAATGCCTCTCTATACATTGAAGGGTTCACATCTGAGTAAAAATTTAGATATATCTATTACATATATCACTCACAAACAGCAGTAGCTGCTAGGAAAAAGTTGACAGACAACCTAGGAGGAGGTATGGTGCTAATATTGCAGTATCATCAGATAGATGTTGTCCAGCAGCCATTAAATATAACCCTTTTAAAATTGCAATCCACCAGTTATTTGGTCTTATATTTTGTCTTGGGTCGTCTTATGTTCAACATGGAAAGAGGAGTTAGAACAATTTTTCCACGCCATAAAAATATTTGAAAAAACAATGAAATGCATATTTACAGTATATTGCTCAATCCATTCTTACCTTTTTGTTTAAGGCATCATTAGTGTACACTCAAGTGTAGCTGACAAGTTTGAATTTAATAGATTGAAAGATATTTTTAGTATCTGTGGGTGTTTTTGCCTATGTTGTCCTTACACTGACTGATAAGTAACGTCAAAGTTTTCCTGGGGAGAAAAGATCCTCCGCCACCACTTTATAGCACTAATGTGAAAGCTTTCAACAACACAGTATACATCACATTCTGATAGCCCATCAACTTGCCATACAGATATTTATGACTTTTTATGACACTATTTACTACACCGAATTGCCAAGATGGGAGTTTTTGCGGGATGTGAGCCAAATGTGTTTGTCCTGTCAGTGGCTTATGTTTATGTGACCACTTCTCTGTCTTTCAGGCGGAGATTGTCAAGCGGCTGAATGCAATCTGCGCCCAAGTCATCCCCTTCCTCTCTCAGGAGGTGAGAAAGAAATGCCTGTCGCTGTGAGTTAAGGAGGAGGCGGGTGAGAGTGAACGAGAGAGGAAGAAAAGAGTGGAGCGTGTGGTAGATGGCGAGGAACAGCAAAATGCACGGACGCTCGCATGTTCACCACACACACAGAAAGGGATTATCCTGGAATTACCCCCCCCTCCTTCTCAGGATAGGCAGATATGCTCTGAACCTATTAAATGTCTCCCACTAACATATGCAGGAAAGAGTGTGATTTGTGTTGTAAATGTGTGCGGTGTTTTAGTATTATGCTCACTATGGAATGTTCCGAGTGTATGTGTGTGCATTTAGCAGATAAATCCTTCCTCTGGAGGTGTAGAAAGTGCCTGTGTGTGTGCTTGTTTGTGTTTTTGGAGGGGTGGGAACAGCAGAAAAGTGCGGGTGTGTACTCCAGAACTCTCCTCCAGATTAGCCCCGGATTAGGAGGGTTTAGTGTGGATTAGAAATAATGGCATTAGACATCGGTGCCGCTTGCTGCACAGCCCGGAGGCCCGCAGAGGATGGAGGCAACGAGAGGAAAAAGGCTTTTTGCCGTCTTGTTTGGATTCACAGCCACGCTTGCTGGGTGTGAGTGTGACATATAACACAATCACATTAGTGCTGCACTGTCATTTCATCTGCTTCCGGAAGTGTTTTTAAGGAGCTTCTTTTATTTTGCATATGACATTAATGATATTGTGCTCTCATGCTGCTTTGAAAGTTGCTTCATTTTCACTAAATATTGTACTCGTGCTCCTCTCTGAGCTACCACTTTGTCATGGTGGAAGAGTTTGTGTGCCTCAATGATCTTGGGAGCTAAATTGTCGGGGGCTTTTATACCCCTGGTAGGGCTTCCCAAGACAAACCGCTCCAAGGTGAGGGACCAAACAAAGGGTATCTCAAATAGACTTCTATGACCAGCTACATAAATGGACCAAGTTTTCCCTTGCCCGGGAGCGGGTCACTGGGGCCCCCTAATCTAGAGCCAGGCCTGGAGATGGGGCACAATGGCAAGCCGCTGGTGGCCAGGACTTCACCCATGGGGCCTGGCCGGGCACAGGCCTGAGAAGCAACATGCGTTCCCCCCTGCAATGAGCTCATCACCCATAGGAGGTTTGGGGTCGGTTATAGTGTGGGTTGGGTGGCAGCCGAAGGTATGGACTTTGGTGGCCCGATCCTTGGCTTCGCGAGGGGAGAAATTCCGGCCAGTTATAGTTAGATCGGGGCGGTGATGGTCCTCCTCTTTAAGAAGGGGAACTGGAGGATGTGTTCCAGCTATTGTGGGATCACACTCCTCAGCCTCCCCGGTAAAGTCTATTTAGGGTCTCTGGAGAGGAGGGATCTCAGATTCCGGAGTAGTAGTAGTAGTAGTGTGGTTTTGGTCCTCGTGGAACTGTGGACCAACTCTACTCTCTCTGCATGGTCATAGAGGGTGCATGGGAGTTTGGACATCCGTACCACATGTGTTTTGTGGACTCGGAGAAGGCATTCGACAATGTTCTTCGAGCAATCCTGTCGGGAGTACTCCGGGACTATGGGGTATCGACCACCTAATTTGGTCGTTGTATGACTGGTGTCAGAGCATGGCCCGCATTGCTGGCAATAAGTTGGACTCGTTTTCAGTGAAGGTTGGACCTTGACAGGGCTGCTCTTTGTCACTGATTCAGTTTATTATGTTTATTGACACGTGCGGCCAGGGTGTTGAGTGTTGGAATCACAGAAGTGCCAAAATATAAAGGAAATACATGTGGAAATATAAAGACAATCAGTAATACAATAATATACAAATGTGGTCATATTTTTTTCCTTTTGGTCTTTGCTTTTTCCACTTTGCCATTGCTTTTTCTGTATTGTCTTTGTTTTTTTCCATTTTGGTGTTTATTTTCTTGTATTGTCTTTGTTTTTTCCAATTGCTTTTTGTCATTGCATTTACCGGATGGCTGAAGCTGGCAACAAATGGCAAAGAGGGTCCTTCTGCATGGCTGACAAGTCCCATCCAGGCTGTTAGCCGCGTCTCTCAACCTTTGTTTTTGCCATTTGTCACCAGCTTGAGCCATCCGATAAATGCAGTGACAAAAAGCAAACGGAAAAGACAAAGACTATACAGATAAAGCAATGACAAAATGCAAAAAGCAATGACAAAATTTAAAGAGAATATGACATTTACTGTAAAGTATTTATTTTTGTATAATTTATTCCCTTTATGCACTCTTAACTTTACCACTCCTGTGATTCCACAGTTGAGGAGACCTGGTTTAGTGGCTGTAGAACTGGGTCTTACCTTTTTGCAGATAATGTGGTCCTGCAGGCTTCATAGGGTCCTGTTTTTCAACTCTCACTGGATCGGTTCGCAGATGAATGTGAAGCGACTGGGATGACAATCTGCATCTCAAAGACGGAGTCCATGGTCCTTTCCTGGAAAAGGGTGGAGTGCTATCTCCGCGTCGAGAATGAGATCCTGGCCCATGTGGAGGAGTTTAAGTACCTTGGGATCTTGTTCACGATTGAAGGAACGGTTGACCGCCAGATTGACAGACGGATTGGTGTGGTGTCTGAATCAGAATCAGAAAAACTTTATTGCCATTGTAAGTGAACAATTCACGAACTAGGAACTTTCTTTGGTGACTCAGTGCGACGTAGAATCCTAATTAAACATAGTGTTAGTTAGTTCTATCTTTATTTAATGTTCTAACTAAACCTAGAACCCTGAGTTAAAAGTTGAAATTGCTGATAAAGTAAGGCACGAGGGTGTTTTTTTGAGTGCAGGTATTATAAGGTGATCATAGTACTGGTTATAAAGTGACCATAGAGCAAAAAGTGTTCATGAGTCCAACAGCAGCAGGAAAGAAACTGTTCTTGTGGCGAGAGGTTCATGTCCGAATGGACTGTAACCTCCTGCCAGAGGGGAGTGGCTGAAATAGTCCATGTCCAGGGTGGGAAGAGTCAGCAAGTATTTGGCCTGCTCGCCCCCGAGTTCTGGAGACGTACAGGTCCTGGACAGATGGAAGGCTGCAGTCGATCACTTTCTCGGCGGAGCACACAATGCGCTGCAGTCTGTATTTGTCCCTGGCAGTGGCCCTAGCGAACCACACAGTGATGGAGGAGGTGAGGATGGACTCAATAATAGCTGTGTAGAATTGCACCATCATCTGGACAGGCTTGGCTTTCCTCAGCTGCCTCAGGAAGTACATCATCTGCTGAGCCTTCTTGATGACGGAGCTGATGGTCTGCTCCCACTTGAGGTTGTGGGTGATGTTAGTGCACAGGAAGCGGAAAGAGTCGACAGTTGTGATGGGGGAGTCTGTCAAGACGAGAGGGGTCAGGGGAGCTTTGACTTTCCTGAAGTCCACGATCATCTCCACTGTCTTCTGAGCATTGAGCTCCAGGTTGTTGCAGCTGCACCATGACACCGACCGGTCCACCTCCTTCCTGTAAGCAGACTCTTCACTGTCTGAGATGATGAGGGTGGTCTCATCCGCAAACTTAGTCAGTTTTACCGAGTCCTTGCCGGAGGTGCAACAGTTGGTGTACAGGTAGAAGAGCAGGGGGGAAAGTACACAGACCTGTGGGGATCCTGTGCTGATAGTCTGAGTGTCTGAGACATTCTTCCCCAGCCACACACTTTGCCTACGGTCCGTTTGGAAGTCAGTGATCTACTTGCAGGTTGTCAGGCACGTTGAGCCGGGCGAGCTTGTCCTGGAGCAGAGCAGGGAGGATGGTGTTGAATGCAGAGCTGAAGTCCACAAACAGGATCCTGGCGTAGGTTCCTGGGGAGTCCAGATGCTGCAGGATGTAGTGGAGGGCCAGGTTGATGGCGTCATCTACAGACCGGTTGGCTCTGTAGGCGAACTGCAGAGGGTCCAGGAGGGGGGAGGTGAAGGACCTGAGATGAGGCAGAACCAGGTGCTCAAATGACTTCACAGATGTCAGTGCCACAGGTCTGTAGTCGTTAAGTCCAGTGATCCTGGGCTTCTTGGGGATGGGAACAATGGTGGGCAGCTTGAAGTGATGCAGACTCTGCATCGCCCTTACTAAACCTATTGCCGATCGACTATTCTTACATTTTTGTTTGTTTCCAGGTTTTGTCTGTCTGTTACTGGCTGTACTTTACATTGGAGGCATCAAGCTCGCTAGGTAAAGTCTGCCTAGCTTCTGGACTTCAGACTCCAAATTTGACGTTTTCCCACAATGACATTTTGTTTTTAAAACAAACAAGCAATGCAGTTAGTTTGGAGCTCACTTTTGTCCCACGGGGAAGGTACATGTAGTTATTAGGTATTAGTACATGTAGTTATTCATGGAGAGATTTTTTAAAGTGTCACTAAACAACTTTATTAACTTGTTATCATTATACTAATTATGTATTTTCCTGCTACCACTATTTGTGTGTGGTTGTGTAACAAACATAAATTCATAGTGTGTCGTTATGATGGTAATGCCATGTCTCCTATCTCACCATGTGGTCAAAAAATATTTGTTTAGTACTCTTAGTACTTAAAAATTGCAATTGTTGAATTCAGACTTTGTTTTCTGATGACAAATGACCACAAAATAGCATTAAGACGATTGTTTCATGGGAGATTTGATTGGAAAATAAAGTAGTGTACAACGTAAATGTTGCCAGTCAAAAATAAAACATATTTGACAGCTCTAATAGTGATGAAAGTTGGACACTCCTGCACATCAGTCATGCATCCACTGTTGTCATTTTTTTTTGCATCACTTTGACATTTTGCACGTTCACAGCAGAATTTGACTTCTCCCCCTAAAAAATAATATTGTAATTCTTTGAAGTAATAATTTTTTTTTGCTATAACCGCGGATGAATGCCCGATGGTATACAGTGTGGTTGTCTACACCCATAATTCCTAGAATAATTTTTTTAAATTTTTATTGACGCTATGGCTTGCAATGGTGTTAAATTGTGCCGCATCATGCAGTATTTCTCATATTTTGCCCCTTCTCATGTAGCTAAATAACCAAAATATTAAAACACATAATAATCAATTGCAAGAGACGGCCACTAGAGTAACCCAACAGTTCTGTCAGTGTTGATAAACAGTTTGTCTTTGTTGTGGTCCATTCTGGTTTGGTACAAATGACAAATAAGCCACTGTTATTATATTACAACAAAGCAGTAATTTGTTATCCATCAGGTGTAATTTGTACTAATAATTTACTGTGATCATAGTGGTTAAACTTATTATGTTGTTATTGAAGGATATATTTCACTGCAGCTACATACTTGTTCATTTCCCCACCTGATAAGCTCTTTCATCTCTGGCCTACTTTCAGTGTCGCTCCTGGATGAATCACTCACTCTCCATCTAGATCTGTCCTCTTGCTCTCTCTCTCCCTCCCTTTCTCTCTACCCCCTGTAAGATTTTGCTTGAGTTTGCTCCACGACTCTGTCTGGTTTTACTTGTTATTTATAGAGGTCAATGCCAATTTGTTGACCTTATGTCAAACATTAATTGTTAATTGTGTGTCTTAGCATCAACAGCAGGTGGTGCAAGCAGTGGAGAGGGCCAAGCAGGTCACCATGGCTGAACTCAACGCCATCATTGGAGTGGGTATTCCTCTTCTCACAGGCAAACACTCAAGGCTTATATTGATATATGTGTTTTTCCACTGCAAAATAGGGTTAGATTTATACATCACCTTTGTCTTAAGAATATTAATGTGTATAAAGGACTAAATGAACTAAAATACAAATAAAAGACATTGAAGATTTGATAAGAATTAAAAAATTGTTGATATGCAATATTCTACACAGGTAAGTAAGTACCTAGTAATAGTAAGTAATTAAGTAATGTAAGTAATTAGTAATACATTAGGAACTGTCCAAATGCTAACGTGTCTGTCTATATTATGTCTTATTGTCTCTTTTTAAGTCTACTATATTGGGTGATAAGCGTGACCATAGGGGTGTTATTTCATGTCTACAAGGCTCTAATTATGTAAATTCCCTTGTCACTGTGGGGTATGGAACCAATTAACCGCGCTAAACGAGGGAAGACTGTATATGTCGTTCAATCTGATCCCCTGTTTTCTTATTTGTTCAAATGTAGCATTAATGGATGTGTGTGCGTGTGTGTGCGTGTGCTTCAGCAGCAGCAGCTCCAAGCTCAGCATCTCTCCCACAGCCATGCCCTCCCTGTCCCCCTCACGCCGCACCCAGCTGGCCTTCAGCCCCCACTACCCCCGGGCGCCGGTCCTGCCAGCCTACTGGCGCTCTCCTCAGCCCTGGGTCATCCTCTGCCCCTCAAAGACGAGAGGAAAATCCAGGACAGCGCTGAAGAACACCCAAGGGGTAAAGCTTCATCTGCATGTGTTGGTTTTGACTTAACTGGTGGAACACATGCTCAATTAGCTCACCAGTGTGCAAACTAATTTAGAGGAAGATTAGTTTGAGGCGTCCTGGTTTAACATATTCTCGCGGATGTTTATTCAAGGCAAACAATGAATGAAGTTCTAGTGTTCTCTCGTGTCGCATCAGACAATATTCTCTCTTGAAACGGGGAGTGAATCTTTATTTATCTTTGTGTCTGTTGACAAAATTGTGCTAGTTTTTGCTGCTCGTTTGAAACGTTTTCTGTTTTCTTTTGTTTTCCCCTCACAGAAAGAGACTCAACAAAGGTAAGGCCGTTCAGTCCTCTTACAATCTGTGACTTTGATACGTTGAAAAGATACGGGGCAATGAGCTATAATACACTTTTAAAGATGCGAGTCTTTCCTCTGGTTACTCGAGCAAGTCTAGTGTTTTTTTTCAAGGTTTTGCCATGTGCAAATGGAGACAGAAAAATTTTAAAGGATGATGATTAGTGAAGGGAGGAAGCGCCAAAGACAAACATTACAGCTTGTAGTAATTAGTCCCTTAAGCTGAGCCTTTTCCCAAGGCAAACATTTGGTTTGTTGAATACTCAATGAGCAGATTAGCATTTCTTTATTCTGGCAGCCTGTGCTCGACTCGACGAACACACACACTATTAGAAAACACGCGCACACAAACACACACACAGACACACTTATCAGGCTGCATGCTCCCTTGTGTTTGGCAGTAGGTGGAGACAGGAGGAATGCTTAATATGTTATCTCCGGCCCCCCTTCATGGAGTTTATCCTCCTCCACACACACTTGCAGCAGTAGGCACTGTGATGGTAGCGATTAGCCGTGCGTGTGTGTGTGTGTGTGTGTATGTATGTAGGTGCATATGTGAGGTCTTCTGGAATCAGTGACAAAGATTGGACGATCCAGAATGATGAATGCCTTTCATTAGTGCCCGGTGAGAGAACACACACACACACACACACACACACACTTAGAGGTGCTCTTTGACATGGCGGCCAACAGTCACTTCATGAAACCAATAAGCCCCTTGTGAACGGTCTACAGTTGCCTTGGCAACAGCCCACTGGGTACAGTATGTGTGAATTGCATGAGCCTCGGTGGCTTAGTGTCCTTGGTGTTAGCACCTCGCACACTGATAACGCAACGTGGGCGTAAACGGCAACATGCGATGTGTTGGTCCGCAGTTATATTATTGTTGTTGTGGTGGTGGTGTGTTCAAGGACTGTAGGTGCTCAGGATTCATGTTGGCGCTGATACTTTAAATTAGTGCTTCTCAAAATGTGGGGCAGGCCCCCCACATGAACTGTCGGGTGGAGTGGGGATGAGACGTTCAACATTAGTACAGATTTCTCAACATATATGAATTTGTAAACATGGGAAAACAATTGTCCCCCAGTGGGGGTATGACAACAGATAATGGAGAACCACTGCTATAAACGTACATTAAATGAACTTAATTATATATATATTTTTTGTCACTCAATAGTGAGTACACCCATCACATATCAGCAACATTTTATATCTTCTCACGGGACAATACCATACAAATGCAACTTGCATAGTATTTAGAGTCAGTGTATTTACTATGAACTGAAAGTGACTCACTCAGCACTGTGAACATGTGATATAGTTCATAAGTGTTATTGTTCACACATGGTCGTTAAAGAGTCCAATAGGCAGCACCTACTAAAGTGTGTTAACTGTCTCAGATGTCTCTGAGATTAATTAAGGTGATTATATTGACCTGTCTGACAGTGGGAACGATGAGGGGGGGGGGGTCATCTTGTCTCATCAGTAAAAATTAATTCTCCATGATGTTATTGAAAGAGGTAATCTCTAGCCTAATTAATCTAATCACTGTGTAGAGCATCAACATTCTTCACTGCACTCCCTGACATCTGAACATTGTTTGCAGGCACACACACACACACACACACACACAGCACTAAAATGTAAACATGCACAAGTGCTACACAGACACACACAAGTGGCGAACCTTGCTCCACCCTCACAGAATCCTTGTCATCAACACTTGCATCACGGCAAAGGGCAGCGGAAAGGTTGCAAGCGTGAGTTAGTGGAAAGGTCGAGGTAAAGGTCCTGCTTCTTTTCTCTTCTCTCTGTTAGTTGTCTGCAGGGTGAGAAGCGCTTCCCAATGAGATGGCAATTGATGAGCAATGAGCAATTAGGCTGGATATTTATGTTCTCCTGCAGTAAAACTATTCAGAGCCATGTGGCGCATTTCTGTCATTGTGTCTTAATAGAATTCCATGTTGATTATTTTGACATAATATTACAGAATTACCCGCAACACATTTGACCCATGTTTTATGGCAGTTTAGAGAATTTCCTTCCATCACAATAAATTAGACGTCAGCTGTTTTGTTACAAATACCTAACATTGCATTTAAAAAAAGATTTTTTTAGCAGATCCCACAGCTATCCAAATGTGACCTCACATACAATAGCTTTTTACCATTGCCTGTAATAGCAGGTACAGTCACCCCTTACTAAATTGCGGTTCGAACTTTGCACCCTCTTTCTATTGTGGTTTTCCAAGTATTAATTGTGTTTGGGTTTGAATATGGTCTATTATTAGTAAAATAAAAATGCACATTTAAGCTAATTGTATATATCCATGGTCTAAATGAAATAAAATACAAATATGAAGTGTAATACTGTACAATATCTGTGACTTGCTGTGTGCCCATTGAAGAAGCAGTGGTTGAGAAGTGACGTGTTTGCCGTCAGGTGGCTAGAGTTGACTGTTTGAGTGTTAGCAGCAGGTTAGCGTTGTAGAGTCTGCCCGACAGCAGCTCCTGTGTGAATGTTCACTGTGCGTGTTCTCTGCTTGGTAAAAAAAGTGACTCAAGTGCGTGAGTCTCTCCTTAACCATAAACGGCGTGGCGGTAAAGTAGTACTCAAACTCTAACCCTAACCTGGCAATTTTCCCACCTTTTCGGGGTTATATAAGAGCTGCTGTAACAGAGGCGGAAAGCCACCTGTGTGTAAGGAAATGTTGCAAAGCAGGCGCCGGATGTGAAGTTTGACACCCAAGACTCACCTTTTTTGCCCTGTTGTCCTAATGACACCAGAAAGCAATACCAAAACCTCAAGCAATCCTGTAACCAATGTGGTTAAACTACATACATGTCCTCGTGATGAAAGACCTTATCTTGTATGTACTCCAAGTATCTTGTGTTCAGTTTACGGGTGTTATTTCTTATAGAGCTCGTCTGTGTCTCCACCTGCCACTTTTCGGACTGGAGAGAAGCACAGAGGTTCTGGTGATTACACCGCCGACAGCAAGAAGCAGAAGACAGACGATAAAGAGCTGGGCTCGACACGCTACGTAAGTCTTGTTTTGTCATTGACTTAAAATATGAAGTGTAGCAGTTAAAACATCAGTTTCATATTGCACTTTCCAGGAGAGTGATGGCGAGAAAAGTGATGAAAACTTGGTAGTGGATGTCTCCAATGAGGTATGCAGCAGTATGACATCTTAAGTCCTACTCGGAGTTGGGAAATGAAACAAATAAAAAAAAAAAAACACACACCTCAGGATCCAGTGTCTCCCAGGGGAAGTCCCGCCCATTCTCCCCGCGAGAACGGTTTGGACAAAAATCGCCTGCTGAAAAAGGATGCACCGTTGAGTCCTTCTTCCGTTGCTTCCTCCAGCAGCACACCTTCATCCAAGTCCAAAGAGACTAATTTGGTGAGTCATTTGGGTAATTATAGCCTTCTGATCAATTAATTGATAATTAATTTCCAGGTAATTCCTGGAAATAAATGTTAGTGAGTTTTGCACCACAATGATATTTTGTGTATGCAGTAACTCACAAAGGAGAGTACACCCTGCACATTTCAGCAACAATTTTTAATATGGCATATCTTCCTAAGGGATATCCTATAGAAATTAAACATGGATATATTTTTGAGTAGTCGGTGTACAGCTTGAATTGCAGTATAGATATTCTGTTAACACACCGTTTTTGTCTGCATAACTGGCAACCCAGTGAGCATCAGGAAAATGAGATGATAATCTTTTGCCTACAGTCAAGCGTGATGGTAGTATAATGATGTGGGGCCGCATGAGTGCTGCCGGCATTGGGGACCTGCGGGTCACCTGCGGGGAAATACATTTTAACACGTACTGTAAAACAGAGCAAGAGCTTCTCCTTTGGGAAACTGTGACACAGTTTCACCATCAGCAGCCCAAACAGAAAGAAGGTGGAGGAGCACAAGGTCCACCATCTTCACCAGCAATGTCATCATGGAGGAGTGGAAGAAGAAGCTCAAGAGGATTAAGGCAGTGATAGATAACAGTGGTGCTCACTGTGAGGTCTACTCACTTATTTTGCCAGCTACTTAAACAATTGCTGTTATTTTTAAAGGACAGTACACTGCAACTTAGCGTCATTAATTTGTTCCATAAGGTCTGCCTCTAACTGAAACGGACGGCAACCAAATCAAATTTTCCCATAAGAAATAATGTAAATAGCCAAAGATTTACAGAAAACATGTTTTTATAGTTTTCATAAGTTTCTCACCTCAATATTGTAACCTAAAATGGAGCCAAACCAAGTTGCAAATGCAGGCGTTTTGATGAAAAAGGTGAGAAAAGCTGCTGAATTGCAAAAAATAACTCATGACAAAACAGGAAGGTGGTGTCGCGCTGCCCGATCATATCTTTGGGAAAAGCAGTTTTCAGTGAAGGTAAAAGTAACCTTAATGGTTCAATTAATCCTTTTGTTCATAATTCATATTCTTTTTGCGTAAATTTGTTTTATGCATGTAAAACTATAATTATAAGACTATGAAAATTTGTTTTGTAGACATATTTGAGTGTAAATCGCTGATGACGGATGGAGGTTTCTGATTTTCAAAAAATATACTAAGAATAGAGATGGACTCACGGAGACAAGATGAGCACCATATGGTAAACTAACCAGAGAATGCACACCAACCAAGGCAAAATTGTGTCATCATTTATTTACGTTAACAAAAAAACATGCTAACTGTGTTGGACGGTAAGTTAGGATCCACTGTAAATCTACACAGCTGTATGAGCTGTACACTGACTACTTTAATTTATAGTAAACTGTTGTGCCACTTTAATACTTTTTTTTTTTTTTAAGAATGAAAAATCCACAACACCCGTTTCCAAGTCCAGCACACCCACTTCTCGCTCTGATGCACCTACGCCCAGCAGCACCACCACCCCGGCCCTGAGGGCCGCACCCAGTAAGCCATCAGGAGTGGAGACACTAGGTAGGTGGTGTATAATGTAATAAATTGCAACAGAAAGTATGTGTCTGGACTTGATTCCAACCATTTATTCCTGTTGCAGCCTCGGGCCTCCGCACACCTCTGGCGGTGCCGTGTTCATACCCCGGTCCGTTTGGAATGGTCCCTCACCTGGGCATGAACGGCGAGCTAAGTGGAGCGGGAACCGCCTACACGGGCCTGCACAACATGAGCACTGTGGCTGCAGCGGCTGTGGCCGCTTACGGACGCACACAAGTAGTATGCCAAACAGTACCCGTTTGTATTTGTATTAGAATCTATTTATTTCATATCAGCAGGTAGCATATTGATAATATGTCTGTGTTTAAATAAATGTTGCAGAAAATAAGGGAAAATAATTTCTGGGAAAATGTTCTGGTGCTCTCCTGTTCTTCGCCAAACTTATCTATCCTTTCTGGTTCTTGATTATAACATTGAGGCACAGTCATCCTGGAAAAAGTAACTGTTGGCATAGCAAGATGAAGAATAGAGGTTGATGAGTGTGTCCCGAGATTTTGGTTTGTAGAAGTAATTCTCAACTGTGGGGTCTTTGCTAAGAAAAACCTAAAACTGTGTAATGACCCATTGTCCGTGAATGCAGCTTGCTCTGTGCTATTCGCTTGCTACACCTCCAGGAGGTGCATGCCGTGTTTAACAGTAGTTTGGTCAAATTTGAACTTAAGGCCCCGTTCCTCCAACACTAGCTAAATCAGGGGTCTCAAACTCGTGCCATGGAGGGCCGAGACACTGCAGGTGTTTTTTTCCAGCTGATCACTAAAGCAGGTGCTTTAATCGATGAGCTCCCTACCTCAAATTGAAGGAGGTGTTGATCATTAAAATCACCTGCTGTAGTGTCCGGCTGGAAAAAAACCGGCAGTGTCTCAGCCCTCCATGGCACGAGTTTGAGACCCCTGATCTAATGGAAAAGAGCGCAGCATTACGCTGCGAAAGTAGTAGAAAGTAGTGTTATGTGATCTATTGGTTACAACATATTGAAAAGTCAGTGCCCTCTAGGCAGCCATGTAACCTTTTTCTTCTTCTTTTTACAATTCAAATTGCAATAAATAAAAGTATTTTGTAAATAAATACAATATTGGATAACTTTACATTCTTTACACATCACACCAATCTATTGAAGGTAAACTCCATCTTCTGCAGGTTGGATTTGATCCTCACCATCACATACGTGTTCCTGGTCTTCCTCCTAATCTGTCGGGCATTCCAGGCGGAAAACCGTATGTACTTATTTACACATTTCCTGCCACTTCTTGCTTTACACAATGTGTGATACATGTATATGTCTTTACTTCAGAGCCTACTCCTTTCATGTGAGTGCTGACGGACAAATGCAGCCGGTACCTTTTCCTCCCGACGCTCTGATTGGCCCTGCTATCCCACGGCACGCGCGGCAGATCAATACCCTTAATCATGGGGAGGTGGTGTGTGCTGTCACCATCAGCAACCCAACACGTCATGTTTACACCGGCGGCAAGGGCTGCGTCAAGGTGTGGGATATCAGTCACCCTGGAAACAAGACCTCTGTGTCCCAACTAGACTGCCTTGTGAGTCACTTCAATGACCATCTGATTCATGAAAGTTGGATGTTGGGTTCAGAAATTGAAATACACATCTGTACCATCAGAACAGAGACAACTACATCCGCTCATGTCGACTGCTCCCTGATGGACGGACGCTCATTGTCGGAGGCGAGGCGAGTACTTTGTCAATATGGGACTTGGCGACACCGACTCCACGGATTAAAGCCGAATTGACCTCATCGGCTCCTGCGTGTTACGCGCTGGCTATTAGCCCCGACTCCAAGGTGTGCTTTTCCTGCTGTTCTGATGGAAACATAGCCGTGTGGGATCTTCACAACCAGACTCTGGTTAGGTAGGTCACGCATTCCTGACTATATTTGGGTCACCTGGGGTTTCCAAGTGGTGTCCATTCTGGAATTACATTGCCGCCTTTCCACAACAAGCCACTTACTGATGCTTTAACGATGGCAAAATTGGGTCAGCCAAGGTTCCAAGCATGCCAAGCCTATACCTTGTGTCGTGCCCCATGATTTCCACGTTAAAGGAATCGTCGAATGAACCAATAAAAACGTAATTTACTAGAATCTTGCGAAAATAACATAATGTGAATGAAAATCATTATGAGAAGGAACGCTCGTGTGGGAAATGATTTCCCGGCAGACTGGTGGAATCTCATGACAAGCAGTAACCCCCCCACGCAGACACACTTCCCGAACTAAACATGTCGGGAATAAACAGGCCAAATTTGGCGGAACCTCCTCTGACGGAGCGTGAATGGAAGCTAGCGGGGTCAGCTTAGTTTAGCATGCTTGTGCGGCTGTGTGTGCACAAGGAAAGCTGGATGAGTATATTTTACCGCTTTAATGTAAGGAATGTTTTCCGATGCCCGATGACGACATGCAGGTTCTGAGTGAAAAAAGGCAAGAAGCCCGTTTTTTCTTGCACCCAGCTCATCTTAGACAGTCAACAGACATTCGTCAATTGTCAACACACTTTCGGCCTTCAAAATAAGATCGCCATTTTCCCCAATGTATTCTAATGGTGTAAACAAAATAAGTGTCCTAAATTTTTCTTACATATGCAGTCGGAATTGCATCGATGATTACCTCTTCCTGAATTGCAAGCGCGGGCATTATAGTTGGTTGAAGATTTTGTAGCAGTGTGTGCAGAGGCTGACATCCCATTGGAAAAGTTAGCCAAGTTACATCCATTTCTCAATTACTGGGCTAAATTGTCCATTCATGTATTGCATGAATAAATGTAAGGATTTTTGCATTTAAGTAACGAACATTTTATTCACTAACCCAAAATACACACACTATATGCTGGTGAAAATAAGTGTAAAATGTGAAAAAAAGGGAATTCTAAAAATTTAAATGGGAAAAAATGGAATTTGGAAAAAAATACAACGAATTTCATAGGGCAATGTGAATTGTGAATTTCATAGGGAATCTGAAACCTCTTTTGATCACAAAGTACAAAAATGAACACATGCTAAGTTAGCTTATTGTATTATACTCCACAATCTCCACTTCCATGTTCTTGCTGACCACAGTCTCCTCTTGGATAAAGTTTGTTTCCCTAACCATTGCTGAGAAGTCAACACCGAGTTTCCTATCTTACTTTTTTGAAGTAGACAACCATTTACAATCTTTGAAAGTCCAAAGTTATGGACAATTTAGTGTTCAATTCACCTAACTTAGAGTACTATGGTACATCGGTTTTGGTTATGAATTTGTTCCAAAAGATCAGACCAAGACTGGAATGTACGGAAACCCAAGCAACATTTTCCATAGGATATAATGCTTTTCCTCTAGGATTGCATGAAAGAAGGCTTTGTGTTTGTTTACAGGCAGTTCCAGGGGCACACGGATGGAGCGAGCTGCATAGACATCTCCAATGATGGCACCAAGCTTTGGACGGGAGGTCTGGACAATACCGTCCGCTCCTGGGATCTCCGGGAGGGTCGGCAGCTGCAGCAGCATGACTTCACCTCGCAGGTACGTCACAGTCTTCAGCTCCTTCCGGGAGACCTCATACAGTAAGACAAACATAACGAATTGTGCCTGCAGATCTTCTCACTGGGCTACTGTCCAACTGGCGAGTGGCTGGCGGTGGGGATGGAGAACAGCAACGTGGAGGTCCTACATGTCTCCAAACCCGACAAGTACCAGCTTCACCTTCACGAAAGCTGCGTGCTGTCACTCAGATTTGCTCACTGTGGTGAGTCAGTACTTGTGTTTTGTTTTTTGTGTGTTTCTTATCATTTTTTGGACCCTCACGGTGTCATTTGGCCAGTTGTGTTGTTGTCATCGGCTCATTACCTGTGCTGTCGTTTGCAGGAAAGTGGTTTGTCAGCACAGGAAAAGACAATCTGCTTAACGCATGGAGGACCCCGTATGGAGCCAGCATATTCCAGGTAACTGTGGAGGAACGTCAGGATGACAAAAGATTGTGTATCGACAGCAGTAATGAAATGTCGACTGTTACACAGTAATAACTATTTGCCTTTCCCCTTTTAAACACAAAGCTTATATGTAGGCTGTTTTATCCTTCTACCTATGGCACCTGCGGTTGAATTCCTCTGTGCATGGAGGATTTCCACACTGACATGTTTTCCTTCCCCCTGACAGTCCAAGGAGTCTTCTTCTGTGCTGAGCTGCGACATCTCCGTAGATGACAAGTACATTGTGACGGGCTCGGGAGACAAGAAAGCTACAGTCTATGAGGTCATATACTAAGAGCGGGGCGGAGTCGTTCTGACAAGGCACTGTTCAGCGTGGCCCACCCTGTGTATATTATGTATGTTTGGACTTTTTCTTGAACTTTTTTTTAATTGCTGCTCCTTACCAAGCACACATTTTTTTAATGAGTGAATGTCTAAATACACTGAGCATATGTTGATACCTTTTTTTCCACACTCTTTGTTTGTTTTTCTAAATGTGTTTGCTGGGAAAAGTGCGGCCTGTAATTCTTTGAATACTTACCTATTAGTACGTGCGCATGGGCGCATGAAAGCTGGCTACTCTGCCCTCCCTCAAACACGCAGTATACAGTATACAACATAAACATTGTTTAGGATCTAAACACAAACATCTGTACACCTGTGTATATTCACATCACGTTAATATAAACGTATACCGTGGAAACTTGGTTTTCATGATTAATTTGCGTCGGCTTGTACAAAAGCCGCAATAGTTCCAGACAACCGCAAATGTTTACACAAATCACTTTTAATATCGAACAATTATAGTTTACATGCAAAAAATGTTGTGAAACGCATATACAGTACAGTGGTGTGAAAACACGTTTGCCCCCTTCCTGAATTCTTTTTTCTATTTTTTGCACGTCACACTTCTCAAACAGATTTAAATATTAGTCAATGACAACACAGCTGAAGTTTTTAGATTAAACTTTCATAAAGGGAGAAAAAAATCCAAACCTACATGGCGGACGTCAACCAAAATTACCCCAGGTGCGAAGCGTTGTTTCACCCAAGAGGTCACAAAAGACCCCACAACATCATCTTGCTGTGAATCTAAAAGAACCACCATCCATTCTTTAGAGACTGAGCCACCAATTCATTGAGGCTTTTTTTAGGCACTTGATTCCTAGTTAGGAATAAGACTAGTTGAGGCAATAATTTTTGTCAAACTGAAAACCAAGGTTCCACTGTATTTAATTTTGATAGTGTTTTTTTTCCCCCATGCAGTTATTCCCCAACTGGCCTTTTCCAACTGTGAGAAAAGCATAGAGATTGATTTTGTGGCAAAAGCTTTCTAAAAAAAGTCTTAATTTGTCCACTATGAGCAAAAAGAGCTCATTTGTTCTCCTCCAGGATCGGAGCAGAAGACTTGATGTCAACAGCGGCACTTTGGGAAAATATTGATATTTGGCTTTATAGGACCAAGCTGCAACCACACAGATACAGTAGCTCGTCTTTAGAACAAACCCAAATCATTTATTTTTTCTTATTTTTGGAAACAAGAAACCTCGTTATTAATTGTCAATAATGTACAAATGATTATGATAATACCTAACATCGATGCTGATATTCTTTAAAATTTTGGGGCTACTTTAAACTAGACGTTTGCAAAAACTCTGTAGATAAATGACATGTTTTTGTTTTTTTTCCGCCCACTAACCAGTAATCTTCTTTTAAATGTGCGGTAGTTTGTTCCCATGACATTCGGAAAACATATTTTTTGTTCATTTGGGTCATTATTCTAATACGATATCCACTCGGTTTGTGTGTCTGTCTACCTCTTGGGCGTATAATAAGTCTGCCCTCATTAGTGAGCCGTCTTTACACTTTTGTTGTTACCCCTCAGTTACAAGTCTGCTTTCTGTTTAATGACACAGCAGCTCCCCTCCAACAGCACGTGGTCTGTGACATGGCTATTACTTGTCTCGGACTTGTTTGCCTGTGGGGAACACACAGTGCCTTTATGCTTCTTTGTTGTTTTTTGGCGGGTGTTGCAGCACTGGAGGTTCCAATTAAAGATAAACTGTAAAATATTTTCTTTTATTTTGTTTTGCATGTGAAACACGGCATAGTTACTGCTGTGTTATTGGTGGTTTGAAGCATGGTGTCTTTTTTTTTTTCTGGTACGGGCCCAAAAGACACTTTGACACAAGTCGCGCATATCCCATAATGGTCACTGCATTACAACAACAGCCCTGCAATATGAACTGGGTGATTACTGAGCTTTGTTTGGTTATGAAGTTTTATTCCAGATTGAAGATTTAAATGTGCGCTTCTTTGGCAGGCTTTTCCAGCCTTAGGGTCCAGACCCACAATTCCGGTCCACAATATTTACCATTATGTTTGTTGTTACATGTATCTTCCACATTATTTGTTCATTTATCAGTGTTATCGCGATTGAGTGCCAGGGAGGAGCTAGATTTCTCATTTGGGTTTGATGCTACAGAGGTTTTTGGCAGTCCTGTCTAAATGATCAGTTACACCTTTTATCAACACATGGTGTTCTGTAGAAAATCTATTGTATTTCAGTGAGTCGGTGGTTTTACGTGTCACATCAGTGTCTCAAATGGACAACGTGGCGAAAAACAATGTGCATTTTTTCTTCTCGAACCCTTCAAAATGCTGCGTCACATTTCAAATCCCCCTTGAGACTTAATAAAACAAACTAGCCGTTTCTTACAAAAAGAATGCAAGAAAAATGGCCAGAAAACAAAGTTAATGCTATTATTATTTTCTGTTTGAGTTTATTACTTTATCTTCATAAATCTGTGTCGAAGTTATTTGACATACTGTATGTATACCCGTAAGAATCTAAGACCCCTTAACTCGCTGCCATCTTGCTCAAGCACCATGCTCAATGCAAAAACTGAAATTTAAGCAAGATTTAATATCTGAAAACAACGTACAGTACAGTCCATCGCCACATTGTGCCTCAATATTTTGCGGCTTCACTCTATTTACTATTCACTGTATTGACAAAGGCCTATTATAAGTTAAAACAATGCATGCTAAAGCAGATGTTACATATTTTTGGCTCAAATGATGCATTCTTATGATCAATTCAAATAAGAGATATTCAGAAAATGCAGCATTGATATGCAGTACTCTAGACTGATCACTATGTGGCAGTAATGTTACATTAACCACTACAAGGGGACCCTCCTAATGCAAAGTGTGAGTCTATATTATGTTGTATATTCTATTATTATGTTTACCATATTGGGTAATAGGAGTGTACAGGTGACTATAGGGGTATTATTTCAGATCAAGAGGGCTCTAATAGTCCTCAAAAACATACTTAGAACATCATATAGGTTTTCCATGCTCTAACAATGAAAGCATTCCAGTCCTACTTTGCAGAAATTCACTCATCACGGTCGGGTCTGAAACCCATTAGCAGCAATAAATGAGAGATAAGATTTGAACATACTTCTAGCATTATATCCCGTCTCTTCATGCTTTTTTTTGGTTTAAAAAAAAATGTCGTTTGGAGTGAGTGGCTTACAGTCCCTTTTGAAATAATCTTGTCTTGCTAAATCACCACTCACATTTGTTTTCTGTTGTCAGCTGATTATATCCGAGATTTCAGTAAGTATTACCTAAGATAGGCAAATTGTAATAGAAAAATGGAAAGTGCTTACTTCTGCTTGATTTCTGGTATTTAATCTTGCTTACATTTTGGATTTTTGCAAAGTTGTCATGCAGGTAAAAGGTCAGAAGTTCACCTGATTCTTTTTTTTTTTTTGGTTTGTTTTGGCTTTGCTCACAAGCTACCACATCATTCACACTTTTGTTTTATGCACCTGGATAAATATGTTACAATTTTGTTCCACGGGGATGCAGTAAAATACTTTCACTTGAATTATGAGAAAGGGTACGAAAATGGCTGGCTCATGGGCTGTGTTAACTGTAAGCAGGGTTTCCCTAAACTTGACACTTAATGCATTGCTATGACGTATACTGTGCATAAATGAATGCATCAAAAACAGGGCATACATTTACTACAAGCTTTAGCCAAGAAATTGTGTGGCATTATACATCATGGATATAAATGAACCCATTTGCATCCTGACCCTAAGTTTTGGGGAAACCCTGCCCTAAAGGCTTGTTGCAACGTGATCTGGCTGATACATGAAACAATTCCATTGAATATTAATACGTTAACCATTTTGCTTGACAAAACTTGTGATGGTATTGTACAATAACTGTAAACATGTAATTATTCACGCTTAAAAAGAAGCTTACTGTCGCTAACAGCTTTGTTTATTCTCTACAAACGGCCTTCGCTTTCTTTTTATGAAGTCTGTAGTTGATTTTATTAAATTATTGTGTGGATTTTTTGGGTGTAAGATTTTGTCATTCCTTGTCTTAACTTATGAGAGTGGTAATTCAAATCACTTCAAAGAAAGGACCAAAATACTGATTTTTTTGTTTAAGATGTTTTCAGAATTTCAAAATCAGGGGTGTCCAAAATGTGGCCCGGGTGCCATTTGCCAGCCAAATACGGTGAAAAAAGAAAACTAACAAGAAAAATAGAAAAACAACAGTAACTTTAAAAGAATAAAGTACTTATATTAATAGAAACAAATGTGACATTACAACATAAATATTTACAAGCATAGCATCATAATACTTTGAGGAGAGGGGGGGGGGGGGATCACAATTTCCGCAAGAATTTTTGCAGTATTAGTAAAAAAACAAAAAAGTACAAAAAACAAACTAAAATTAGGTTGCGAAAAACATGTGATATTGCCAGAATAAAGTCAAAATATTATTGGATGACAATCCCAATCTTATGAAAACAACTACATAAGGACAGTTGAAATGTATAAAATTGAAAAACAACCGCAAAAATGGAAAAAGAAGCATTGGAGGAAAACGTATACACTTTGTAACACTGATATGACGTTTGTTTCTTTCTATAAAACCTGTTTGCATCGACCAGTCCAGGGTGTACCCCGCCTCTCGCCCGAATTCATCTGGGATAGGCTCCAGCATACCCCTGCAACCCTAATGAGCATAAGTGGCATAAAAATCGATGAAACTTGTTTGCATATCTAAATGGGTCGGTTTACAAAATGTAAAGTCGCGTCCCTATTGTTTGTTTTTACCGTAAACGGCCGGGGTCTCAAACTCATGCAATGGAGAGCCGAGACACTGCAGGTTTTCTTTCCAGCCGGTTGCTAAAGCAGGTGCATTAATTGATGAGCTTCTTCCTTCACATTGAAGGAGGCGTTGATTATTAAAACCTGCACGGTCTCGGCCCTCCATGGCACGAGTTTGACACCCATGGTATACGGCCTAGCTTGGAAAAAATTGGACACCCCTGGTTTACGTGATAGAAAATTGTGTGTCTATAATGTGTGTGAGTCCATCCTTTTGTTTATGATTATTATTTGTATTATTATTAGTTGCAGTGGGGTGGAAGTGCAGTGCATCATAATGTTCAGAGATTTTAGAATTGTTGCTAATGTCTGGATGTGTGATGCGGTGCACTTCCACACCACTGCAAAACGTATTCGTAAAAGAACACCTTGCGAACGGTGTCAGCGTGTACCTAATGAAGTGTCCTGTGAGTGTGTAATAGGGTTAGGGTTTTTGGATGATGTTGGAATACTCCACATGAAAGCGGCTTCAAGTGTATGTGTTTTGTAGTACAAGCTCCACTGGTCTCAGTGCTGGAGTGCATTGTTGGAGTGGATGATCCAAGTGAGGGGTGTGGAGGACGATGATGATGATGATGATGATGATGCACCATTACAGTGAATACTCCTGTTAGCGCTCTCCAAACGGGCTCTTTAGAGGAGAAAGGTGTGCGAATGAGGCCTCCCCGTTCTTGAGTTTTATTTTAGCAGCTCTGTCATCTCACAAATTGGCCACTTTGCAGACAGAAATAGAACCAGGAATAAGCCCTAGAACCGGATGATGGCGGTTAATTCATTGTTCTTTAACTGATTAACCTTCCGTTGCTCCAGCTGCTGAGATTTAGACCATACAAAGATTCTTGTCAATGATCTTAAGGCATGGCTAGACATACTTATGCAAAGTGAGGACCATATTGACTCGTGGGCTTTAACCCCCTAAAAAAGTTTGAAAACGGCAGGTCGTCTTATATCTGTGTTGTAGAAATCAGCGGATGACGCAAACTAGTCAGAGCTTTTCTTCCTGCCACTCGCACACCCCAGAGACCTGGTAAGATGCAGCTCGACCAATAACAATAAATCATTTTGCTAACACAAAATGATTGGAATATGTTGTTGCATGTGCAGATAATATACAAGTTTGGAAGAACTGCACTTAGCACGATGTTTCTGTCATATTAAAAAAAACAAATAGATTTAGAAGGACACATCATTTTGCGGGCTCCATCTTGCCCTCAGGCGTTGCGTTTGACACACGTATTGCAAAGAAACAGACATAAAGTCAATGAAAACGTGCATAAAAGCCATTCTGAGGTAATTAAATGATCGCCCTACTCCTTCCATTTTCAAATTCCATATTTGATCTGTTTTGCTTACAGCAGATTCAACCGATGTGGCTGCGGGAGCGGATGGAATGTGTTTAAAACTCGTCGCCTACTCCTTGCCTTTTTTCCTCATGCCGCTGCTTCGTGTCCTTTCTCTGATTTGTAAGCATGGGCAAAACATGGATTTGACAGAACTGCTTTGAAATATAGCGTAACATTGCTGTGGAGTGATTAAAAACTACAGGGGACCCAAACTGCGCTCTGAAAAAGTGCGGGGACATGTCTTTCCCGTCCATCCATTTATTTTCTATGCCGCTTATTCTCATTATGGTCTCGGGGGTATGATGGAACCTACCCCAGCTGACCTCGGCCGACTCCCTGGATTGGCCGCCAGTCAACTGTGATCTTTACAGGTGGTTTTATTCAGGAGATGTGTCGCTTTTGGATCTTTTTAAAGAGCGCTAGGGACGTGCTGCTAACATTTTAGTGCTGTGTTCCAGAGTGGACCGATGATTAATTCATGTTCCTGCCGCCTTAACGAGGTAATGCCTATGAGTGGGCAGGAGGGAGGCGGCACTCAGCCACGCTTTGATATCCTTCATTTAAGTCTGTGTCAGCCATTAACGACTTCTTTCAGATGGGAAACCGGCATCATTATGGCTTTCTACAAAGAGGAATGAGAGCGAGGACTCAATAAGTTAGTTAGTTTTTATTTTTAACCTCGTTAAATAGAACCCCCTTGCAGTGGGGGGTGCAAACTGCAGAATGCACTAAAGGGAGGTCAGCAATGCCAGAGACGTTGCATGTAAGGAGCTGAATGAACAGAAAAATGAGCAGGAAAGGTGCGAGTATACGATGCTAAAGTTAGCATGCTAACGTTAACACGCATCACTCGGCAAGGTAGAGCTAAGTGTCTGCGTGTGTTAATGCTTACACAAATGTCAAAATATGCTGCTATGCTAATATTAGCCTGCTAGCATTAAGATGTTAACACCTGTCATGACGGCCTTTAGTGTTTATTTAGCTTTCGACTCATGAAAAAAGCTAAAATGCTACTGTGATAATGTTAGCACGCTAACATTAGCATGTTAAAGCTAGCATGATAGCGTTAGGTCTCTGCCAATGTTAAAACAAATAAGAATGACTAAAAAAGCTATTATGCTAATGTTAGCATGCCAGCAGTGTCAACAAAATATGCTACTATGCTAATATTAGCCTGCTAGTGTAAGGCTCATAAAACAAGATACAATAAGCTAAAAACAGTAAAAACCGTAAAAATGCTTAAAGCGGTTAAAAGTCGTAATAATTCATGAAGAGTATTGACATGTAAAATTTCAGTTACAATGACACCCCACGTTTTTCGAAAAATATGTTCATGCCTAAAACAATTCAGACCTCTATTATGGGTGTTGTAATACCGCAAGTCCACTAGAGGGTGCTGGTGGCGGCGGTGGTATAGAGTAGGTGATATCGCGACAGAGGAAGGATAAATCCTGCCGGTGAGGAGACATCAACTCATCGTGCATTGTCTTCCCTCATTCTCTGCCACAGGTTAGTTTAACGTATAAATGACTCGTACAAAAAGCTTGGAAGAGTTGAAAAACTCACTAGAAGAAATGGCTGCATGTAAAGTGGTCGTGTACAATATGCGTTGGGGAGCATTTCAGCATATGCTAAATGTCTAATGCTAATGTCTAAATCTCCATTCAATTTTCCTCCACTTATACGGGTCCGGGGCAGCAATCTAAGTAGGGAAGTCCAGACTTCCTGGTCTCCAGCGACCTCTTCCAGCTCCACCGGGAGGACACCAATGCGTTCCCAGGCCAGCTGTGAGACATAGTCCCTCCAGCGTGTCCTAGGTCTTCCCCGGGCCCTTCCCCCGGCTGGGCACGCCCAGGACACCTCACCAGGGAGGCGCCCGGGAGGCTTACAGACTAGATGCACCGTGGGCCTATTAATAGCCCCCCGGCTTGGTGCCTCTGTGTTGGAGTCATCCCCGGTGAACGAAAGGGTTATTTCCCTACACCGTCGGGCCGGGGAAAGGGTCCTGACTGTTGTTTGTGCGTATGTGCCAAAGGGCAGTTCAGAGTACCCGGCCTTTCTGGAGTCTATCAAAGGGGGTGCTGGAGAGCATCCCAGCTGGTGACTCCAGAGTTCTACTGGGAGACTTCAACGCCCATGTGGGCAATGACTGTGTGACTTGGAGGGCGTGATTGGGAGGAACGGCCTCCTTGATCTAAATCCGTGTGGTGTGGTGTCGCCGGACTTTGTGCATAACAAACACCGTGTTTGAACGTACGGATGTCCACAAGTGCACCTGGCTCTAGGACACCCTAGTTTGGGTGTGATTGAAACTTCACTACACACGCACACACATCATTTTAAGAGTGACAGTTGGCTGAAGAGGGGCCCCTGAGAGAATCATCCAAGAAAAATCCCCCATTCATTTTCGACGGGAAAAAAATTTCAAAAAAAGGAAATGTGGAAAAATCAGGGGCTTTTTTGAAAAATCTAATGTGACAGCAAGAATAAGCATCAACAAGAATGGATGGATGGATTCAATGTTTGCAAACTATTCCCAAATGAGCTGAACAATTTGATGCTTAAATGAACGGCGGAGTAAGAAAAATCTGAATTTTGCTTGAAGCATTCACACATATTATATTTGTGGCACACAGGGGTGTATTTGGTAATTTGGGGGCCCAAAGCAACTGAGGCCCTCCACATCCTTGTTCTGCCTTGACAAAAGTTTCTTTTCAAATTTCACAATTTATTTTTATTTTTTTTACAAAAAGTGAGTGTGTAATTTAGACCACTTTGTTCCTGCATTGGAAATCTGTCATCTTAAGTTGCTATAGTTACTAAGGCATGCATTTTAAACTTACTAACTGCAGGAAGTGCACACATGTATTGAAAGAGGGGAAATCTTACAGGGGTGGGATTAATTAAACTTTGCTTCTTCCTACTCCTTTTAGACATATATTGTATAAAGTGATGTATTTTAAATATCCATCCATCCATCCATTTTCCTCCGCTTATCCGGGTCCGGGTCGCGGGGGCAGCAGCTTCAGTAGGGAAGTCCAGACTTCCCGGTCCCCAGCGACCTCTTCCAGCTCCACCGGGAGGACACCAAGGCGTTCCCAGGCCAGCTGTGAGACATAGTCCCTCCAGCGTGTCCTAGGTCTTCCCGGGGGCCTTCTCCCGACTGGGCATGCCCGAAACACCTCACCAGGGAGGCGCCCGGGAGGCATCCGGACTAGATGCCCGAGCCACCTCAACTGGCTCCTCTCGATGTGAAGGAGCAGCGGCTCTACTCTGAGCTCCTCCCGGATGGCCGAGCTCCTCACCCTACCTCTTATGATGATGATAATTATCATTATTTCTACCTAACAGGTGAATCATCTGAACACTTTTACTGTAATTATGCGCATTAATATTCCCATCTTTGTGATGGAAAGCATCACTCTCCAGTTCATCTCTTTTTGTGACTGTGAAAATGGTTAATTTAGGTAGTTTTGATAAAAAAAAAAAACTGTTTGCTCTCCTTCTCCTCTTCTCTGCTCCACTTGGGTAACTCGAAACAGCGCCAACGGAATCGATCTGCACATGTGCAGAAACATGGAATAGTCCACTGCATGAGAAAGGAGCTGTCAAACCCATCATGATCCATACATCCATTTTCTATTCCGCTTAGCCTCATTAGGGTCTTGGGGGGATGCTGGAGCCTACCCCAGCTGGCTTTGGGCAAGAGGCGGGGTACACCCTGGGTTGGTCGCCAGCCATCTGCTAGTTTGCATATTCTTAGCTAGTTGCAATACTATATTGTTCCCTTCTGAATTCAGCTTGAAATAGTTCTGTAATTTGATTGGCCAGTAATAGACTGAGAATGCTAAACACTCTAAATTATTCCCATACAAAAAAAACCTAGAAAATGGCGCAAAAAGCATGAGCACACACTCTGACAATTTTTTTTAAATTCCCCAACCAAGCATCCATTGTCACCCCAAGCTTTTTGTATAAAGCACTCTCCCGCTCTGCAGCGTTTCCTGCCTCTACAGCCGTTCTGTCACTCCACCACCATGGGAAGGGAGGGGTCAAAAGGTCACGGCAAAGTAGAACCAGCTGGCTGTGCGAGAGTGTTGGAGGTCGCGCACAGAGTGGAGGATTGTGTATTTGCTAAGATAAACAAGAGCAGCCATTTGAGTGGAGGTCACAAGCACGGTGACGGCGCGTTGGAGGAGAAGTGAAACGAACTAAAAAGCTCTCGTTGTGAACGCTCTTCAGCCCACTCGGACAAATGCACGCTGCCTCTCCATGGAGTACTTGGGTCAGAAAGGATGGTTTTTTTTGCAGCTTTTAAGCTAATGCTGATTTCCATTTAAAAAGCTCTTTTGTTCACCTTTATAAATGAGAAACAGTTACAGAGGTGTGCCATTTTATTTTAAGGTTTTTTGTTTGTTTGAATCTACTAGCAGATGAAGTGTCACACAGAAAAAGGTGTATTTACATTTCGCAGGGTTAGGGAGGCTCTATGGATGCATTTATTTGTATTATGGTTCTTTTAAAGGAACTACATATCCGTTAGTTAAATTAGATCATTAATTAACTAGAATCTGATACAAGTATTTTTGTTCTATAGAGCCCAAGCTTGCGGTTACTGTCTCCTAATGAATAAATAAGAAGACGTCCATTAATCAACATCGATGCAGAAACTTTGATGGTAAGTACATTTGGATTAGTATTTATGTTTAAACTTAGATGAGTAATTATATCGTAAAACCTGTAACAGGCCACGCATCAATATGACGTGTGTGATAATTTATGTGGCATTTTATTGGAGTTTACCGAAGAAAACAAATTTTCTCTGGCGAACCCTGCTGGGATAAGCCGAAAGAAAAAGAAAAGAAGACTGAATATTTATTTGCACTAACTGTGGGGCTGAACATTTTCGAGGTGCTTTGTCGCCACCTGGTGGTAAAATGTATAAATACATTCCAATCGTTCCCGTTTCAATTAAGGTTCTCATCAAAATATGCCGTTATCCCACAAGCAACACTGAATAAAAGCTGCATATGTGTCCTCTCATTTTTGTTAGCACAAATCAGAATCTGGGAAATTAACGTTGATCCTTATTGGTTTCGATGTAATTGCCATCTCCAGCCACCAGGTAGCAGTATCAGTTTGTATTGGCTCTCGAGACAACCCTGAAGAACAAGAACATTGCTAGGCTAGCTAGCAAACGCGAGAGCCCAAAACTTAAACCTCAAATGTTTCTTCAGACGGTTAAACCGTTGCTGCTCCGTTGCAGGAGCCTCCCGGTGGCTTGTAAGAGGTCATATTATGCCGACAATGTTGCCCGACTCGGCTCTCAGCCTGATAAACACTCCGCTGACTACCAGGTATGCTAGATGCTATAGCCAGCTAGCCCTTGGGGCTAACAGGCACCTTTGCTAATAAACTGTATGGTAGTGTGTTGACAAGGTTGTTTTCTTTGCTGAGCCCTAAATCCATTGAAAATCACTAGTATATTAATGGACACGTTTAAGATATCTGCAGTTTACTTAAAACATCCCTGATTGGCTTCAACCAACAAGTAGCTGTCACCTACTGTTTTTGCTAGCTGTCAGGTAACCTCTACAAATGTCAATAAGCATACACATGCTGCAGTCAACATAGAAGTGTAAATCACATGTTCGCATTATATAACATCATGCACATATGCAAATGCCCTGCATAATACCACCTGTTACCGTATAAAGTTGTGTGGTCACTCTCATATACATTTTCTGTCTGTTTTTTTCTTTCAGGAGAACTATGAACGAATGCAAGCCCTTGTTGACGAATTAAAAAGCCGCACAGAAAAGATTAAATTAGGTGGGTGGATGGTTCTGTGAATGATCTTGACAAGAGAATAACAATCACAGTCCACATTTATGTTGTGTCTGTACAATGCAAAGACATGATATCTTAAAGCTACTATTTCCCATTGACTAAATATGCACTAAAATACCTTCATTTTTTGGTCCAGAATCAGCTACTTATCACAGGTAACTGACACGACTTTCTTCTCATTTGCGGGGATTTTACACAGTTGGACGCTGAGCATCTTCTGATTTTGACGGGGAAAGCGTAGAATGGGTTTTCCCACATCGCAAAACTGGATAGTCATTGGATACACTGTGCTTTGATCCAATCATTGGACACTCATTATCTCTGGGGGTCTTTGGGTCAGTGAATCGGCTTGGACTCTCGGCTTCTGCACGATGATTGGATGATCTGTCTGAAGCGGATGCCTTTTTGATTGACAGCAATCTTGAAGTATAAACCTCCAGCAGAGACTTTACCTATCCCTAGCAACTTTGTCTTTGTTAAAAATGACTGAAAACAGAAGGTAGAATTTACATACAAATAAATTAAGACATTTAGGATGTAGGTTGAAAAAACTGATCTTCCCGTCCTTGAATGACCAGCAGCTGGCACTAGTATAGAATTACTATTGAAACACAGCCATTGTAAGTAAAAAGTAATTGGCAACACAAGTGTCTACCAAAAAATCGTTGTGTCTTACTTACAGTCAAGTATGCTGGTTTTACTGTCATGGTGTGAGTCTGCATGAGTGCTGCCAGAACTGGGGAGGTATGATTCATTGTGGGGAAACATGAATTCCAATATGTACTATGACACTGTGGAGCCCAGAATGCCCCCTTCCCTTGAGCAACTTGCCCCAAACACACGTCCAAAACGATGAGTACTTTTTTGTGGAAGTGAAGGTATAGATGATTTCCAGACTTGAACCTAATTGAGCAAGTGTCTCAATTGTCACGTGGAAGGAGGGCTACACCAGTGATGTCATCACGGGAGAGGATTTCAGGAACAACCTGTGGAGCTCTGGTGAATTACATGCTCATACTAAATATTGGAAATTTAGGATAAGCTGCATAGAAAATGAATGAATGAATGTTCAATGTAAGATGTAGTTGTTTTCCAAATGTAATGGATGTGTCATTTTTAGTGGCTGGTACATTGTACAGCTATACACTATAATTACTAAACCCACTGCCTTAAAGTATATCCAAGTTGCATATCCATAGTCCCTTGCGATATCTTATACACTTGTTGGTGTGCTTACTTTTGTGAGATACTGTGTGGAGAAACCCAATAAAGGCTGCAGCCTCTTTGTTGTGGCTTCTTTTGCAATGCTTGAATATATTTTTAACACCTGATTGGCGAAAATGCAAAATTTCGGAAATAGTTACAAATATGCAACTTTTCGTAAGACCGTGAATGCATCATAGCTGAGTTCTCACTGGTCATTAAGAAGACGATAATGAGAGAGGAAGCCGCGGTTTACCTGCCTACGTTCACCGAGACACAACATCTCAAGAAAAAAATATTTTTTAATTCTGCATGAACGAATTTCTTTGTCTTCTCTGCCTAAGATTCTGGCATACCTGTATGCTTGATGTGTGGCGGGGTAGAACTAAAAATATTGAAAGTCCTTTTCAAAACAAGCATTCATTTTCTGAAAAGTCCTAATTTATATCTAGCTAGACCTACACCTGTAAAAGCAGTCATCCCTGCAATCCAGCCCTGCGAACATGCCGGGCTTGAAACGGCGATCACGTCAGTGTACTTATTGATAGTTAAGACTAGCAGTGTTAGCCAGTGAGCTAAAAGGAAGAGGCTGTCAAGTCCTTGTGTGGCACATTTTTTGCAGCATCAGGTAGTGAGGTTTAACGAACTAACTAACCAACTACTATCAAAACCCCACTAGCTGGCATTCGTTATACATGTACACTTCACTTCTGTTTGTTTATTGTTTGTTTGTAATGCTCATAGAAACGGGTGTTCAAACGTTTTCCACCGAGGGCGGCATATGGAAATGTTAAAATATGCCAGGGGCTAACTTTTTATTTTGTAAAAAGACTAATAAAAAAGATTATATTTTTAAAAATTTTTTGTTATCTATGTGTATTATTATTAAAACCTATTCACCTATAATTACACCTTTTTTCTCTTTTCCCATTGTCGTCATTTTTTAAGCGTTTCATTTAATTTCTAGAATTTGTCGTGGGCCAACTAAAACAAGCTGTGGGCCAAAAGTGGTCCCCGGGCCGTAGTTTGGGCACATTTTTTTATCTTATTACATGAAGTCCTTTCAGTGAGTTTCAAAAATTGGTCACATAATTGTCACTCATGTTTATTTCTGTTGTGATTGCAGGTGGGGGAGAAAAAGCTAGAAAACTTCACACTTCCCGTGGTAAACTCTTACCCAGAGAACGTATCGACAGACTCCTGGACCCAGGGTGCTGCTCTCTTTATACACTTTCCTACTTTCTTCCCACAACACAACTCATTTCATTTCTGTTTTCACAAATTAGCTTTTCTTTACTGTTTTTATTCCTGTTATTTGCAGGACTCCTTTTTTAGAGTTTTCCCAGTTTGCAGCATATGAATTGTATGGAAAGGAGGAGGTGCCAGCGGGTGGTATGATTACTGGGATTGGACGGGTGTCGGGGTAAGTTTTAATACAGTACAGTTAGTCTCATAAGTTTACATACCTTGGCAGAATTAGTGATTTTTTTGGCTGTTTTTCAGATATTACATAACTATTATTTCCCTTTCTTTCTCTTCACTGCTCTCTTGTGTTGTGCAATGTACATTACCGGTGAAAAGCTTTAGAACACTCCGATTTCTCTGTTTCTCTGATAACACTTTATTAAGTGTAAAGATTGTTTGTCCCTCTTCTATTGTTAATTCCCTATTTTCTTTCTAGTATTGTAGCAACATATTACTTTCTCCAGTACAATGCCGTTTAACTGGTGCTCACGAGGGAATGGTACCACAGTGTGTTCCAAACACTGTTTTTATGCAGACGGAAGTACTCCAGAACTTGGAATTAGTCGCACCAACTGCCACGGCTTATTCAACCTCCTAGTCTGCAGAACAGCTTTAAATTGTTGACACATTTTGTGGTCCCTGAAACAGTTTTTTTTTGTATAATTCGGAAATCTACATTATTTTTCAGTTTTGGGTAACTTTTTTTTTTTTAACCTCTGGCACTTCACCACTTTCTTTTGTACTATTTCGGACTATTCATTTGACTAGAAAAAACTTGAATTTCAGTAAATAACTGGGAAAATAAAGGTGTTCTAAAACATTTGACCGGTAGTGTACTTAATATAGCGTTCATAAATAGCCATGTGGCCCAGATAGAGCTACGTTTTCCTTTCTAATTTCTCATGCACTCCAAATAAGAAGAAAAAAAAGTTCTCTCAATGAGTTTTCTAATTTTGGGATAACCGCCTCTGTCCAATTATTACCTACTTTGTCCTCTTGACTGTTTATGAAAATAAACACCTCTGCTTTTATTAAAGCATTTATGATATACTAATACAATGTTATTTTTCTGCCTTTACAAAGTGTTTAATAAATCCACTGCAACACTACTTATTTTTTGGTAATGGTAAAATGTCACATGGCTACATCATGGCAAAAGTAATGTTTATAATGTTTGCCAGGGTTGAATGTGTCATCGTGGCCAATGATGCTACAGTCAAAGGGGGGACGTATTACCCCATCACAGTGAAGAAGCATCTTCGTGCACAAGAAATCGCCCAGCAGAACCACTTGCCCTGTATTTACTTAGGTGAGGTCTCATTCGTATTTGTTTGCACAGTTTGGCCAAACAGAAATACTAAAACCGCTTGTGGGTTTATAAAACAGGGCTTGCATTTTATCATAATCTGCAAATGCAAAAACTCAGCATGTGGACTAAAATTTCCAAACAATGAACACAAGTTTATCTTTTGTGTAATGTGAGATCTCCTCACAACATGATGTTTTTCATGCTTCAGTGGACTCAGGGGGAGCCAATCTTCCCAGGCAAGCAGATGTCTTTCCTGACAGAGAACACTTTGGACGCATTTTCTTCAACCAGGCCAGGCTGTCATCACAGGGAATAGCACAGGTAATACTTACGCTTGATGTTTTGCATTTGCATCTCTTTCATGAGGGTATTGAAGTTTTATGACTTTAGGGAGTAATGGGGATCTCTTATGTTAACAAATAGTTTTGTCTATTCTGTCCTTCAGATTGCTGTGGTGATGGGCTCCTGCACTGCTGGAGGAGCGTATGTTCCTGCCATGGCAGATGAAAGCATTATTGTCAGGAAGCAAGGAACTATTTTTCTTGGAGGACCTCCATTGGTTCGTCATGTTTCCACATGAACAAATAAGATGTGTAATGTTAGTCATTGTCAGATTTCCTAAGAATTTCGCCTAACTTGGTCAATCAGCAGTTTGTGTTAGAAATAAGAAATATGTCTTTTCGCTTGTGTGTTTGTAGGTCAAAGCCGCTACTGGAGAGCAAGTTTCAGCTGAGGACCTCGGAGGTGCTGATCTTCACTGCAGGTTAGAAATAACACTTTTTGACGTTCCCTGTTCACATTTGTGATGCCATGGTTTTTCAACTTTTTCCTTATTTAACAGAAAGTCCGGCGTGACTGACCATTATGCTTTGGATGATAACCACGCTCTTCATTTGGCGCGGAAGGCCGTGCGAGGCCTCAACTACAAGAAAAATATTGAGGCAAGTCCAGTGATGGCAGTTGTGTGGCAGATATCCAGGAAAAAAGCTGATGTCAAGTGATACCATGTTTTTTTAGGTTACTTCAGAGCCAACCGAAGCCCCTCTTTACCCTGCAGATGAGCTCTATGGCATTGTTGGTGACAATCTCAAACGGAACTTTGACGTCAGAGAGGTATAGTATTTTTCTGTTCATTGTTTGAAAGGTTCTGCATATACTGTTTTTTAGGGATATAAATCTTTTTCTTATAGAAGATTCGATTCGAATCTAATACACAGGCTCCTGTGTGATTCATATATCAATTCCATACGATTTGATGCAGTGTACAGACGATACGATTCGATTCTACGGTTGTTGATGTACACATTAGGTTATGTTCACACTGCAGGTCAGTTCAGATTTCTTTGCTCATATGCGACCTCTATCTGATATTTTTTTTATGTAAGTGTGAACAGCACAATTCCGATTTTTCCCAATGCGACTCAGGAATCATTCGTATGTGGATATAAATTGGATATGTATGCGATGTAACTGCAGTATGAGCGCTCAGGTCGCATATATTCGACATATACGTCATGGAAAGGTGTGTATTATCTTGCTTACCGGGACTATAAAGGCAGGCAGTCACGGATTGGCGTAATTTATCCTGCAAGACTTGGATAAATATACTCACCGATGTAGACAACAGTTCTTGTCATCCGCAAAAGATTTTTATAAGGTGTTAGTGAAGCGGCTTTTGGCAATGTCCCACCATTCTACCCACAAGCACTTTGGAACAGACGTGGCAACAAGTTGTCTACAAACTTCCATACCAAAATTCTTGCCATCTTTTTTCTTAATCTTCTACACGGAATCCTTTTGTTGCACAAAAACCTTGACATTGCCACAAAAGTGTTAAGGAGTGCATGCACGGGGTGAATGTGCGGGTTGAAATGACTATATCACCTATACAACCTCTTCCTTAGCTAATCAAAATACTCATACTTTTGATACCTCAGGTATATGATATTGTCCTTTGTTTTTTCTGATGTTGTATATTAGCTTGGGTATATTGTAAATCACCCCAATACCTCAAATTACTTTACGCTTTTAATAAATTAATATATGACTTTGATGTCTTATATTCTTTATTAATCATTTTATCAAGCTACAGCACAGCTATGTGAGTTACAGTGCTAACAATACAATCACATTTTACCTGTGACATCATCTTAGCTTAGACTATTCATTAAAAAGCAATAATAAAACCTACAGCTCTGCATCTATAGCTGACTGATGGATAGAGATATAACATCATTTAAAAAGTCAATTTTGCAGAATAGGGGACCTGGATAGCTATCTATTTGTTTAGATATCTTAAGGTATTTAGATTTCTTTTCATTGTTCACGTGAAATTTATTTGTTGGCTTGTAGGTTATTGCCAGAATTGTAGACGGAAGTAAATTTGATGAGTTTAAGGCATTCTATGGAGACACACTTGTAACAGGTATGTTGTGCTTTGCTCTTTTTTTAATTGAAGCACCAAATATAATGTATAGTTTGCCTTGCAATTATGTGACTTTCAATATTTCCCTGCAGGCTTCTCCAGAATTTTTGGTTACCCTGTTGGAATAATTGGCAACAACGGAGTTTTGTTTTCAGAGTCTGCAAAAAAGGTGACTATTGTTTGTGTAGCTCAGCGTCTTAGTCATGTGAACGTTTACAATGAGTCATGCAATTTCCTAAAAGTGTTCTCCCAAGTGTCAAGGACTTAAAGACCTTAGCCACTGGGCTTCTTACAACAATGAATACCAAGATTTCTCTCATGACAGCGCATGGTCCTAATAGATGATTTGTTCTGACCCAGTTTAGTGCAGGTGCTGGTACAATAAGCTCTCTGATTGCATTTGTCTGGGCCTACTCCTGAGCGCCCTGAATTGTATCGTAATAGCTTTGGATTTGAAAGGCGCAGACCATTTTTGATATAACATTGCTCACTTAATTTGCCAGGCAATTCTGGCATGAACAGAGCTGAACTGTGGCCGTCCTTGATGACGAATGAGGGCCTGAATGCGTTATTACAGACTTTTCACTGCATTTTGAATTTGATAAAAATATAAATCTATGTATAATTAATTCTTATTACTGTGTGAAAGAGAGAGCATTAGGTGTTTAGCAGCATGATTGCTGTTAAATGCGACTGGCATTGTGGGTCAAATAGTGTATGCCTGTCAAGCACACCCAAGGAAAATCAATACTCCACCCGCATTTGGAGACTGAAGACAATGATGACCTTCTGTCATGCTAAATGCTTCGCTTCACAAAGCTGTTTGTGTTCGTGAAAGTGAAAGGCTGCCAAGAAAAGATTGGATTCATGTTGTTGTGAAACAACGCGACTGATCATTTGTCTGTCACATAGTCTCCTACTCTAACGTTCTAATTTGAAGAGAATCACGAAACAAAGAGCATGTCTAGACAGTTATTTTTGTGTATTTACCGAATTTATTTTTGTTTTTTAGGGGACACATTTCATTGAGTTATGTTGCCAGAGAAACATTCCACTTCTATTCCTACAAAACATAACAGGTGAGCTAATGTTTTTGTGTGTTGATGTATTCACATTCACAAAATACAAAATACACTCACTGGACTCATCATTAGGTATACCTGCACAGTCTAATGTCATACTTTCAACCTTTTGCATAATAAAATGCGTGGGAAAATCCAAATATGTCCAGTGGGTTCCACATGCTTGTCTACAACCATGTTTTGTAGATATGGTTCTAGTATACAAGGGTGTAGCTCTGCACTGCATCATACTAAGTAATGTCTAATATTTTGGCTATATATTGCTATGCAGATGACACACAACTATACTTATGAATGAAACTAATCAAACTAGACAGCTGTCCAAACTTCAATCATAGTCCTTGGTTCCCAGCACCTCGGAGACAAGATTGCAAATGATATTACTGCCCTAAATGGTCTTGTACTCACCCCTTACAATACAGTCAGAAACTTTGGTATAGCGGTATCTTTGATCAAGACCTTTCCGTTAGTTCCCAAATAGAAAAAATGTTTGTGCTTTGTGACCTCCAGGTTGGATTATTGTAACTCTCTGTTAACTCTCTGTTAATAGGCTGGCCAAAGAAATCTTTAAAGACTCCAGTAAAGATGAGTCTTAACTGGAACTAGGACAAGAGATCATATTTATGTCACTCATGTTAGATTCACTGCAGTAGTTAAATGTACAATTTAGAAGTGAGTGTAAAATTGACCGTCTTACATATAAAAATGTCCATTGAGGTGCATTAAGGGACACTCCTACGGGACACTGTGGAAAGAGTGAGCAACACTAGGTTCTTGGGCATGCACATCACTAAGGACCTCTCCTGGAGCACCAACACCACAATGCTGGCCAGTATAGCTCAGAAGCTCCTCTACTTTCTCTGCAAACTGATGAGAGCCAAAGCCCCGGTCCCCATCATGCACTCCTAAGGTGGAACCACAGAGAGCATCCTATCCAGCTGCCTCACTGTGTGGTATGAAAGCTTCACCGCTGCTGACAAGAAAATCCTGCAGTGCATAGTCAAAGCGGCTGAGAAGACCATCGGTATCCCTCCACCCTCCCTCCAAGATATTTATAACACACGATTAACTGGAAGAGCACTCGCCATCACACAGGATCCCAACCCTCACATCATCTTTTCAGTCCCCTACCTTCTGGAAGAAGTCTGCGAGCGACAACCAGCGGATTGAGGGACAGCTTCATCCATCAGGCTGTCAGGATGCTAAACACTCTCCCGGCTGTCACAGCCCCCCCTGCTCCCTAAACTGTGGATTACCCTGTGATCCTCACACTTAACACCAACAGCCCCCTCTCCTTCCTATCCATGATCTGGACAACATGACATCACTACACCGTTAACTGTTACATTAACCTTTATTACCTCATATTTTGCGCCTTTGCTCCGCACTGTACACTTAGTATATGATTTATTAATGTTAATTCAACCTCATCACTTGTATCTACTTCATATTTTGCACTGTTGTCATTTCTTTGTTGATTGTACATACTGTACATACTGTATATGCTGTCTTTATATTTTTACTTAAAATTCCCTATATATACACCCTCTTCTACATTTTCATAGGTCATACTTATACTGTTAACTTAATTGCATCGTGGAAGGAAAAAAAATAATTTTGATGCTCTGTATGTCTTTGATATATGGTGTATTGACTATAAAAAAGGGTCTTGATTTGTGAATCTTGAATTTTTCACACATAGTTTCAAATGGTGATTAATCATGATTAATTCATTTGAAACCTGTGATTAATTTTATTTAAAATGTTTAAATCTCATTACTTTTTACACTTAATAATGTATTTATTTTGTATACACAATACTTCCTGTCAGGTTTCATGGTGGGCAGAGAGTATGAAGCAGGAGGAATTGCCAAGGATGGCGCAAAGATGGTAACTGCCGTCGCATGCGCCAATGCACCCAAGATCACGGTCATTATCGGCGGCTCGTATGGTGCTGGAAATTACGGCATGTGTGGCAGAGCCTACAGGTAGCATGACCTTGAGTCCTGTTTTAGTGTGGGCAGAACAAAATACTAGTTGAATAACTAAAATAATTACTAAAATGTTCTGACATCAAATGCCGACTTTTAACCTGTCATCTTTTGGCAGCTCTTAATTACTGCAGACACGTTTAACACATCAAAAACACGCTAACAAGCACATCTTCTCCTTTTTTCAAAGCCCTAGATTCCTCTACATGTGGCCCAATTCCAGGATATCCGTCATGGGTGGAGAACAGGCTGCCACCGTCTTGGCCACCATCACCAAGGATCAACGAGCCAGAGAAGGAAAGGAGGTAACGTGGAGCACTGATGGGTCTTCTTTAGCCAGAAGCATAAATGTAATGGTTTCTTTTCTGTAATGTTTTGACACCTCTTATATAAAGATCTAATTACTTAATGTTGTAATGATTCTAATTAGTACTGTCTAAGGCTTCAATTAAAATGTGTTAGCAGTACTGCGAGGGATGTGTCAAGGGCATTAATAGCTTCAGAATGACACCTCAGCTTGGCACTGATTGTTAAAACGATACAGCTTTTAATTTTTATATTACACACCCCCATGACCATCTTGAACACCTGCAAGAATGTCCTCAAAGGAACAAAATTGCTCCTGGTTTTTGATTGAATGCTCTCATTTTTAACTTAATATCCCAATTTCTTGTGAAAAGTTCACTGCAGAGCAGGAAGCCGCCATGAAGGAACCTATTGTGCGGCGTTTTGAAGAAGAAGGGAATCCTTACTTCTCCAGTGCTAGGTGACGTTTGATCCGTTAATGTTATGTGCTGGCACTTTGCAGTTAGAGTGGATGCCCTAATGTCGAGCAGTCTCTTCCAAGACGCTAGTCAATCTACAATTTGATTGCAAAGCAGGTTTTTACCCATAATAAATGATGGAAATTGATTTGCATAAAAAAAACAAACAGAGCAAACATGGAATGTGATGAGCGGGAATTGGTAAAGCTTAGTCTACTTCATACAACGGTCTTTTTAACATTAGCAATTGTCATACACATGTAAAATCAAGATAAAACTTAAACACCAGTTATGTACCTAATTATGTTTGATGAATGCATACAGGCATATTACTGCATAGCTGGTAAGTAAGTCACCTTACAAAAACACTAAACAAATCTCATTTTACAGTGTACCTTGAATTATTTTTGTATTATTGATGTCAATTTATTGTCAGCGTATTGTACTTAGTAGCAAAGACAGTTAGTACTGTGTTCCTACCTGCCAACAAGTTCCATTTCTGGCTCTACAGTATGGTCATTATTACACTTTTTTCCTCTAATGGTTATCATCACTGGTCCACACCAGATGCCAGGACTAACAAGATTTGCTGACATGTCATGTTAATATTATTTAATTTAGTTCCGTGTTTTTGTCTGAGGCATATTTTTTTGCTAAAATTTTACAACCACATTCAATTTGAGGGACCTTCAACTTTCAACTGTAAAGTGACATGCAATCATAAATTCATTACTAAAACCTCAGTTAATAGTCTTTATATTTTGTGATGCATTTGTGTTTCCACAGACTGTGGGATGATGGAATTATAGATCCTGCTGACACTCGTTTGGTGTTGGGACTGAGTCTCAGTGCAACACTGAATGCACCAACGAAGAAAACACGTTTTGGAGTGTTCCGAATGTGATGTACTGATTGAACCACAATGAGTGTGGACATTTATAGTACTTAAAGTAGTTTGACACATAAACAAAGGAGGGCAATCACAGTAGCAGAATTGTTTTAGATGATCAAATGAAGTACCGTTTTTGGGCCCACTGTTAATTTGTGCCTTAACTGTTACAACATGTAAATACATCTGCTCTTTAAAAACTAAATATTTTTAATTGTTCCATCAAAAGACTCACAGATGATTTTTTTTGTCAGTAATATCAATGTTAAAAGTTCATCTTTTTCAGGAAATATTTGAGAGAGGAAACAGTTATCACATGGGGGCGCTGTGTAGCCATGACTATCCTCTTGAAGCTTAACAAGGCAATACGTGAACTTGGCTGTTGACAGAATATAGCTGCCTTAGGGGAACTTCTAAAAAGGTGTCGAGAGCACAGACGCAGGTGGGTTTGTTGTTTTTTTTTTAATGCCAGTTAGTCTAATTTCTCTTGATGGTTTTACTATTGTGCAAATGTTGTGTCCTAACAGCAGGGTCGTTTTAGGCTTTGTACAGGGCCCCAAAAATTTGGTGCCCTGTACAAAGCCTAAAACGTCCCTCCCCTACACACACACACACACACACACACACACACAGTATGTTTACATGCATTAAAAAAAATGTATTGCATGAATTCAGTTGAAACCTGATTTTTCGCTCTTTAATTGACTGTCCTTGGACGCATCACAGTAAGGGGAAACTTCTACATCACGTAGTTTTTTTCCCAATGCTGCTACAGAAAAATCTCAATATTTTCCTTTCATTTGCTTTCAAGTGTGTGTTGTTAATGCATAAAAGGTGAGCTTTGATGACATTATAGTTATATGTTTGTGTTTGCGGCACTTCTGTTACTCTTACCGGGTGGAGGTGGAATAAACCATTTTTTTTATTGTTGCAAGGGTGGTGTAGGTCAGTGGTCTCCAGGGTTTTTTCTGTGAGAGCTACTTTTACAATATGAAAATTACCTAAAGCTATTCATTTTTGTGTTTATCATTATATCTTATTTCATCCCAAACAAACCGAATATGCTTGCTTTACTTGAGCAACTCACTTTTTGTATTCCTTACTAGTGTTTTCACATTATTGAAAACTTTAATGAAAAGCAGCCCTGCGTGCGGGCGCCTCATGTGGATGTGGGCGGCGTTGGTGACCCCTGGTGTATGTAGTTTTAGACCGTATATATTAGATTAAAACAAACTCGTTATTCAACTTTCCCAACACATTTAAAAAAAATTTTTTAACAATTGACATTTAAATAAAAGAAAACAATTTTCAAACCTTTACAGACGCCCAGCCCCGCAGCTGCCGCCACCAAAGCTTCTTCCCCCTCGTATCTTGTCAGTTTATCTGGTAAAATGAACATGTTAACTTGATGGTAACAGGATGTTGACATATTCAGGGCACTTCTGTTAAAATTTGATGTAGCAGTGCATTAGAATGTTTTAAGGTACAAAGACTGCGGTAGATTGAGAGCTGGCAGCAGAAATAACTTCCAGACCCCACAGTGTGTGTGTGCGTGTGTGTGTGTGTGTGTGTGTGTGTGTGTGTGAAATGAGAGCCCACACACCGCCTCCTCTAGCATCTAGCACCAATTTTTAAAGCTGGTTTACTGGCCATCCCTTCATCCTCTTCCATCAAATGTCCCCAAGGGGCGACATTGAAAATGTATGAGACTAAAAAAGGTTTTATGGAAATAAGGCAACTTCATACATTTAAAAGTAACAAAAATCATTTTGGGCGTCTTTTCTGCTTGCAGTTTTTCTCTAAAAAGACCAGTAGGACACCTCTTTAGAGTAATGTAAAATTGGGCAATTGATGAGTTTAGTGTCATGTAACCAACATTCATGTCCAGTGTGAAGGTTCACCTTTCACCCTCCATCATCTGGAATAGGCTCCACCCCCTGCTGTGACCAGTATAAATGGTATAGAAAATTGATGCATATAATTCTAGTCCCTTCTCCAGTGGCCCAAGATTCACCCCTCCACTAAGTTTCTGTACTTTGAGCTAGCTAGTTTTTAAAATATTTTTTATTTTAAGAATCCTGCTGACTGAAGACCGATTAGCGACCATTTCTCAAGTCTAGTCCAGGGGATGACTTTTTCCCCTTGCTTGTCAAATCCTACTTGAATTATTGCAGCTACTTCCCCGCTTTCCTCCACTAAGCTTTAAGCAATCCTTAGCTGACAAATTAGTGCTCCTATTTGGTTGCCCATGCGCGATATCATGTTTAATGTATGTCCCCTGGCCCATGAGCTCCTTTGCTCCCTGACGAAATGTACTCGGGCAATTATGACTCATATTTAAGTCACCTAGCAGCAGACTAAAAATAATCCTGACTGCAAGCGTGAGTCAGTGTCCACTTCTTGGAGAAACCCTGATTGTTCTTAGTACAATGTCTTTCACGCCACAGTCCAGTAACAATGTTATTACATTATCTCAAGGGAAAACAGAGATACACTTTAGAGTAGTCAATGTACAGCTTGCAGAGCAGTATAGATTTACATTGCTGTGAAAATGACTCAACACAGCTAATGTCTAAAAAGTAGGTAACACAAGTGAGTCCACCTCAACGTGAACAATATTTGTTGTGAACGCCATTGTTATCTAGCACTGCCTTAATCCTCTCGGCATGGAGCTCATCAAAGATGCAGATTGTTAGTTGTTGGAATCTTCCTCCACTCCTTTATGATGTCATCACTGGTGAAGCTGGTGGCACATTTTGCTCCTCCACCTTCTTTTTGCTGAAGGATGCTCCAAAGATGCTCTGACACGCTTGGCCACTCCATCACCATCAGCTTCCCCTGGAAGGTACTTCTCATCATAGAGGTGTGTTTGTGCTCACAAAACCACCATGCGCCCCAGTTTCAGTGCATGTTGGCGTTTCCCCTCGATGAACTGTAGCTCCCTAGTGCCACACCCAGACTGTGACACTACCACCACTATGCTTGACTGGAGGCGAGACACAATTATCTAGTGACTCACTTGTGTTGCCAGCCATTTAAACTCTAATGGCTGTTTTATTGTTATTTTCAGTAGGTAGTGGCAAAACAGTAGCCCAATATAGTCAGATGCAATCTGTAGCTAACAAAATGTGATTCAAACCACACAAGTCAACAAAGTGACCTACCTACTGCACCATATGGGCATACAAATAAATATCAACACACAATGCTCATGTCAAGAGTAAACAAGGGGGAATGTTGATATCCAATGTTTAATTGTTCATAGTTCATATTTTTTGGCCACGGGAATACCCAGCATGCCTTGCGGGCATTTGGAAATAAGCGCTTTGTTGTTGTTTATCACCCACTTAGTAGTAGTTGATTTATGTGATGCATTGACTTGCTACTAATGTGTTGTTTTTGTTGCATTGCACTGTGAGCAAGTATGTTGCTCTGTTTGATGACCTATGTAGACGGCCCTCCGCCAAGATTTATTTTAACCCAAAATAGCCCGTGAGTCAGGTAAAACGTGTACCCTTGCTCCTCTAAAGTACATCCAAGTTTCATTTCCTTAGTATTGTCTCTTGAGAAAATGAACTGTAATAAACAATGGTTAGAAACTATAGGTAAACGTTATCTCACAATACGCGTGGTGGATGAATGGGTAGCATGTTGGCCTCACAGTCAGGAGGTTCAGGGTTTGAATCTCCATTGGGCATCTGTGTGGAGTTTGCATGTTCTCATTGTGCGTGCATGAGTTTTCTCCGGGTACTCAGGTTTCCTCCCACATTCCAAAAAAAACCATGCATGTTAGGTTAATTGGCGCCTCTAAATTGTCCATTGATGTGAACGTGAGAGTGAATGCTTGTTTGTCTGCCCTGCGATTGACTAGTGACCAGTCCAGGGTGTACCCCGCCTCATGCCCAAAGTCAGCTGGGATAGGCTGCGACCCTAATGAGGATAAGCGGAAAATGGATGGATGGATATCCCACAATAGCTTGAACGAGGTTCTGTGCAGACACCCAATTCTTGCTTTAGAAGTATTTACACTTCAGTTGGATCAATAGTGCCTTCACATATACTGGATATTAAGTACACCTGCACCACACAAAGACGTTCAGGAGAAGAACAAAAACAACAATGGCAGTTTTTGCAGTTGTGTGTAATATTCTGATGCTGTATGAGTGGGGAAACAGCTGTCAGTATGATGGGCACTACTTGTATGATGAATAACTGTGACTGTATTTGACTCATTCTATTTCCCTGATTGCATTAGTGTGTGCGGTTTCACCTAATGTACTGTCCCAGAAATCAATATCTTTTATTGAACCGCGGCGAAGCCCATGATTAACATCTCATGCGCAGTGTCGTCAGACTGTTGTCATCACCGCTGCAAAGATGATAGATACAGTATTGCGGTGAGAGATGGATTTATTGAAACGCTGTCTCGTTGCAGTAGTAAACTTCTTGGCAGAGTGCGCGCGCCTGACGTGGCCGCTGCTGCAACCCGACTGTGCGCTTACAGACTGACATCAGCGACCCTCCAATGAGCATCTCTTCTGCTACGGAGCCTGTCGAATCAAAAGCCAACCAGCGGGCGGCGTGCTGGGTGACGTCATGCACTAACAGCTGGTCGATGAGCCACCAAAAAAAAAAAGGATGTAAAATGTAAAGCGGGCACAGCAGCGAGCTGTGAGCTGCACCGCTGCTCAAGCCCACAACCACGGAACACTCGGAACCATGTGGATCACCAGGAGGAGGAGGATGCTGCTCTATATCGTTTACACTTTCCTATGCGCTTCTGGAGGTGAGTGCTCGTTGTGTGCGCGCGTGCGTGTTAGTGTTGGTGCTGTCCGTCTTCTAGTGGTGCTGAAACGGACCTGCGATCAGCCCCTGCTGTAGCCTGTTTTGAACCTTGCATTGGACGCACAGACTACCTTCATTGTAGAGGTTCACTGGCATGTTACACACCACGATATGGCAACTGCATGCTGACAGCTGACACCAATTCTTTATTCCAGCCTTTATTTTAACTTATTTGTTTTATTACACATGGCTCAAGTTGGCACTATTTGACTGACATTCTTATAAACAAGGAGGTGGATTTATGTTTGAATTGTTGCAGCAAGTATAAATGAACTGGTAGTTCTTTATAGGCTAAATGTAAAGGTGTTTTCCCTCTATTGGCATGTGAGACACAAGCATGAAACAAAGACATCATCTGACACGTTTTTCATAGCGGTACCTTCTCTGGTCTTCTTGTTTTGCTCCATTAGTTTAAAGCCAACAAGGTTTATTACAAGCTTTGCACTACTTTTTCTGTTTGTCGGGGGAATAATGTAGCCACAAAAGGGACTCACTCACTCAGAGATATAGTATAGGAACAAAAACAGTATATTTTTTGTGTTGTAATTATTTACTCAAACAGCAGAAACATTGGCGTTTTTTTTGCTTTTGAGGCATTCATTTTTTGCATTGTTTGAATCAAACTTTGTTTATGCACAGTATTTTTTTAGAATTGGTTTTTATTGTATATACAGTAAATAATGCATTGTGACGGTCTTATTTACCATTATGTACATATTTGGTTTATTTTCCTGATAATTTCTTTAAGAATTTTGAGATGAAAATGGGTAGTTACATGTTTTTCATTGGAGAGTGCCGATATTTATTATTTATACTGTATATTATGACCATATTATTGTATCCAATCCACTTTTTATTTGTACAGCACATCTATCAACAAACATTTTCAAAGATCTGCAGATCTTAGCTAAACTACTGAATGGTAAAATATACTAATACAAGAAAATGCAACATACAAACTAAACATTGTAAACAACTAAGCAGTGATAAAAGCAATAAATAGTGTACTAAAAATAATAATAGTACCATTTTTGATCATTTTGACTTCAATGTACATCCTGCAGAAATATATAGTAATCTTCCACAAGCATTTTTTTGTAGTCATCATTTGACCTTTTCCACCAAGGCATCTTCCCAATATTTTTGTAATAATACTGTACATTCCAGTATACTGTGACACAGCAATAAACAGTGTCAATGTGCTTTTTTTTAGCTCTTGTTTTGGATCTCTATACATTGTGAAGGTGTACCTAATTTTGCACCCAATGGGAGTAAATAGACATTTTGGACGATTAATAATGTTCAGAAACTCATTAAACGTGACACAGTTAAACCCCACCTACTGTAAGTCATTCTTTGTTTTTGATTTATGAGGTTTTTGACCACCAATTGTTCAGTGGCAGCATTTTAGTTTGATGATGCAGCTTTGTGCTGTCATGCTATGTACTGCAGATTGTGAAAAATGCTTTTTTGATCTTCATGGTAATAGATTATTGCTGGTTTTGTTTGCTTATGTGTTTGTCTTTTAATGGTGATAAATTGTGCCTGTCAAATGTTAAATGTGTCCATATACGGAGAGTCCCTCAGCCTTGCGACACATCTACTCCACTGCAAACACTAGAAAAGAGTGTATGTTTTGTATATGCCAATTACTCACTGGGATTTGACCTGGTATGAGAGTCGTGTGATACTCTCATTGTCTTTTATCGATTTTTATATTGCTTTAGTATTTTTTTATGGTTTAGTTTATTCATTTATTATTATACATTTTCTTTATTCGTCATATATTTATGTATGTTCGCTGTGCATGGGTCAGACCTTAATGAAAGAGTGTAAAAGACAAAACAACAGAACAAATGAGACAACACAGAACAGGTGGTGAGACAGGTGGTGGGGGAGCAGAGCTGGGTTGGACTGGTCAGACGGAGGAAAGGTGTGCCGGGCGAGAATGAAGCACAGCAGGTTGCAGGTGACCAGCAGGAAGAATCAAAAACATAAGTCATTGGGAGGCGTTTATCTAGGCAGTACAATAATGTGCATTTTATGCTTGTGATGAAGTAAAACTGTATTTGGAGGGTGTCACTAAAAGTAATCACTGAAACATGGCTGTAATCACAGTGCTGCCTTCAGGGGCATGACTAAGCGTTGGAATTAGTCAAGCTGTAGGTCGTAGAAAGGATGAAGACGTGTTGGGAATGTCTTCATTTAGCTGGTAAACAAACTTTATTTTCCCGCTCCTTGGGATTAAGCCTCATTATCATGCAGTATATGTGCAGATGCACTTCTTCAATAGTGCCTTTTATTCTTTTCAAATGTTTAACATCACAAATTATGATACAATTGTATGAAGTTAGGTGTTTTTTTGTTTGCACATAGGCTTTTGCTGGTGTGAAGCTGAACATGCAGTTACTATCCATCCATCCATTTTCTATGCCGTTTATCCTCATTAGGGTCGCAAGGATGCTGGAGCCTAGCTACTAGAATACTGTAATACATGACGTTTATTTGAAAGTCAGTGAGATGTTTATTGATTTAGTCAACTGGATAGGATACCGGGTGTTTATTTGAGTGGAGGCATTTATTTGTTCAAATGCTTATTGTATGGGTGACGCTAACTTTGCCACTGTCAGGTATCTATTTGAGTGTCGGTCTTCATTTGTACAAATGCTTCTGCAAAGGTGAAGCTAAACATCCTGCTAGATCGCGTCTGTTGAAGTGAAGTGTTTACTTAAATACAGAGAATATACCATGTGTTTATTTGGATTTGTGTCTATGAGTGGAGGGCCTTTATTTGCTTGTGTAAGCGTGAAGCTTTACACTCTGCTGGCAGGTGTATATTTGATGCAAGGTGTTTATTTTGTCACCTGTAGAGATTATGCCTGGCGTTTATTTTTACCTATTTGGGTAAAAAGACTTGTGTAAAGGTGTATCTTAACACAATGATCTCTTTTAGGTGAAGTGTATATTTAGTCAACTGTAATGAATACAGTATATACCAGGCCTCCATGAAGTTATCTAAACTAATGCTCGTGTAAGGATGAAGTTAAACACGATTTGAGGTTCTTTTCTCAAGTGCAATGAATTCCAGCCATTTATACATGGTGTTTATTTGAGACAAGTCATTCATTTTATTATCCGAGTGTTGAGCATACACATATATATACATATGTGTTAATTGGTACCTATTGGAGGCATTTATTTATACAATGGCTTGTGTTAGGTTAGACTAAAACACGCTTCTAGTTGGTGTCTATTTGAGAAGAGGAAGTAAATGAGGATGAACTGAGTCACTGTATCTACAGTGTTCAAAATAATAGCAGTCCAATGTGACTAACCAGATTAATCACTGTTATTAGTATATTTTTATTGCTACATGGCAAACAAGTTATCAGTAGGTGCAGTAGACTATCAGAAAACAAACAAGACCCAGCATTCATGATATGCACGCTCGTAAGGCTGTGCAATTGGCCAATCAATTGAAAGGGGGGGTGTTAGAAAATAGCAGTGTGGCATTCAATCAGTGGTCAATTTTGTGAAAAAACAGGTGTGACTCACGTGGCCCCTATTTAAGAATGAAACCAGCACTTGTTAAACATGCATTTCTTCTTGAAAGTCTGAGGAAAATGGGTTGTTCAAGGCAATGTTCAGAAGAACAGCATACTTTAATTAAAAAGTTGATTGAAGTGGGGAAAATTTATGAAGACGTGCAAAAGATTTTTGGCTGTTCAGCTAAAATGATCTCCATTGCCTTAAGATCTAGAGCAAAACCAGAGACATGTGGCAGAAAACAGTATACAACTATCAAAATGGATCAAAGAATGGCAAAACCTCAGCCAATGTTCCGCTCCAGGATGATCAAAGACAGGCTGGAGTTACCTGTAAGTACTGTGACAGTTAGAAGACTTCTGTGTGACACTAATCTATTTACAAGAATCCCCCGCAAAGTCCCTCTGTTAAAAAAAGGCATGTGCAGAAGAGGTTACACTTTGCCAAAGAACGCATCAACTGGCATAAAGAGAAATGGAGGAACATTGTGGACTGATGAGAGTAAAATTGTTCTGCTCATGTTGCCCATGTCAGGTCATGTTGCCTTATGCTGAAAATGACATGCCCTTGAAATGGGTGTTTCAACAAGACAATGACCCCAAACACACTAGTAAAACAGCAAAATCTTGGTTCCAAAATAACAAAATGAATGTTATGGAGTGGCCAGCCCAAGTCCCGACCCTTAATCCAACCGAGAACTTGTAAGGTGACATCAAAACTTCTGTTTCTGAAGCAAAACCAAGAAATGTTAATGAATTGTGGAATGTTGTTAAAGAATCTTGGAGTGGAATAACAGCTGAAAGGTGCCACAAGTTGGTTGACTCCATGCCACACAGATGTGAAGCATTTATAAAAAAAACTGTGGTCCTACATCTAAATATTAGTTTAGTGATTCACAGGCCATCCTAGGAACAAAAACGTTTGTACGAACCCCCACCTAATTGCCCAGTTGCACAGCCTTAAGAGCGCGCATAACATGAATGATGGGTCTTGTTTATTTTCCGAGAATCTACTGCATCTATCAGTAACTTGTTTGCCATGTAGCAATAAAAACATACTAATAACAGTGATTAACCTGGTTAGTTACATTGGACTGCTAGTATTTTGAACACTCCATTAATGGTTCCTTGCCTTATGAAGCACTGCTGCATCTTGAGCTTAACTCTTAGCTGGATGTGTGTGCACATATTTGCCATATGTGATTGTATTCATGTAATGAAAAAGCAAAGATGGCCTTTATCAATGTACAGGAAGACCTTAGGTGGTGCATTTGCTGGGATGAGAGCACAATAAAAAGGAGCTTTGTAGCTGGGATCAGACTTTAGCTCTTGACAACAAGATTGCTTCATTCTCCGGAGTTTCTTGGGCTTTAGCATTCAAGGTTGCTTCCGAGAGAAGAGCGTGTGTGTGTGTGTGTGTTGTAATTTTTCTCCTTTTACGAGCACACATCACAACACACTGCTGAGGGTCGCTCGATTTTCTTGGCCCGGTGTTCCTATCAAGACCGATAGAAGACATCCTCGTATTCTTCTATTAATGTCCACATGTGATGCAGTGTAGGGCAATTAAATGACAAAGATGCACTTTTTTGCTGTTCCTTTTGCCCACCTGCTGGCTGAGCTCAATGCCAGTTTGGCTCATGGCAGATTACACCTGTCACTTGATCTGCTGCTGCTTTTATATGCAGAGCCTCAGCTGGATGTAATCCAAGGATTTGACATTAAGCAGGATGCCTGAGAGCATGCAGAGACAGATGCCTTAAAAAATAAGTCTAGGATGATAAAAAAAAACAACAACACTGTGAGGAACATTGCATTCATCTCCTCACCTGTTGTGCTCTCTTTTGCTTCCAGATTGCCTTTTCGTGACAGAATACTTCACCCGAACGCCTCGTAAGCTCAGTGCTTTCAACTCCTTCGCCAGTGTGGAGCTGTTCCACTTCAATGTGCCTGATGACACCATGATGGCCGTATGGAACCTCATTACCTTCAAGGAACAAGGGGGCACTTTTGGAGACAGCTGCCCCAATCGCAATGTGACTGTGTAAGGCACTGACATGAAACTTTGTCCTTCTGTTTGCAAATTTTGCTTGACATGATGGGATGCACTTTGATCCTGAAGTTTGTTATTGTTTGAATTATAAGACTTATGGTAGTGTTAAAAAAATACCCGTCCTATGTGACTAACACGATTCCATTCTATTCCATTTTCTTTCGCTTATCGGGTCCGGGTCGCCGGGGCAGGAGCCTCAGTAGGGAAGTCCAAACTTCCCGGTCTCCGACCACCTCTTCCAGATCCACAAGGGGATCCCAAGGGGTTCCTAGACCAGCTGTGAGACATAATCCCTCCAGCGTGTCCTAGGTCTTCCCCTGGGCCTTGTCCCGGTTGGGCATGCCTGGAACACCTCACCAGGGAGTCGTCCGGGGGGCATTCGGACTAGATGGCCAAGCGACCTCAACTGGCTCCTCTTGATGTGAAGGAGTAGCGGCTCTACTCTGAGCTCCTTCTGGATGGCTGAGCTCCTCACCCTATCTCTTAGGGTGAGTCCAGCCACACCCTATGCAGGAAACTCATTTCTGCCGCTTGTATCCACAATCTTGTTCTTTCGGTCATGGCCCATAACTCATGACCATAGGTGATGGTGGGAACGTAGATTGACCAGTAAACAGAGAGCTTTGCCTTCAGGCTCAGCTCTCTCTTCACCACGACTGTCCGGTACAGCGATCGCATTACTGCAGACGCTGCACCGATCCGTCTGTTGACCTCACGTTCCAACCTTTCCTCACTTTGTGAACAAGAGATACTTGAACTCCTTCATCTGGGGCAAGACCTCATTGCCAACCTGGAGGGTACAATCCACCCGTTTCTAACTGAGCGCCATGGCCTCGGATTTGGAGGTGCTGAGTCTCATCCCAGAAGCTTCACATTTAGCTGCAAAGTGCTCCAGTAAACTTTGAAGGTCACAGCCTGATGAGGCCATCAGGACATTGTCTGCAAATAGCAGAGACGAGATCCTAAGGCCACCAAACTGGACTCTGTAGACTCCTTGACTGCACCTAGAAATCTGTCCATGAAGGTTATGAATAGAATTGGGAGACAAAGCGTAGTCTTGGTGGAGGCCAACATTCACTTGAAACGGGCTTGAATTTCTGCTGGCAAAGGCAATCCTTAGCTTTCCTTTTCCAACTGTTGTGTTCAATGCCGCTTGGTTTTTACAGACATTAGCTCTTTGGATGTCATTAGTTTATACAGGTGTACCCGACGTGTGTCTTTGACGTTGCTGTTGTTTTCTGAAATAACCTGGAATAAGCAAGAAACATCTCTTGTGATTGACAGGTACTTCAGGTCTGGCGCTCCACCCGTAATCAACCCTCTGAAAACTCATTTCCCACGAGATACGGTCGTGCCAGGATCCTTTGCCGTCACTCTGACCTGGACCCTTCCGAACCGCACCACCGGGACGTTCAATGTGACCAGCCCGCTCCCTGGGGACTGGTTCTTGGCTGCACATTTACCCAAGGATGAAGGAAAGATCTCAGTCAAGGTCATTTGAGCGATAATGATAACATATATGCAAATAATGATGAATGGTTTTGAATGATGCTCCAGCCATTCATCTGCATCACACAGCTGGAGGAGAGTTGTGCGCACGTACGCCAAAGTGGCACTAATGTCAGTAATTATGTTAAAATGAATGATTAGCCCTAATTCAAATAGTCGTTGCTTAGTGACAGCACAATCACAGCTTACGGTCACTATTATGACTGTAAAAGCTCATCTGGTGACACATTGTTTATGTAAGACATGACCTTGCTAATCATAGTTCCAAAAATAGGACAACAGGTAGCCTTAATAAGACAAAAAAACACTATCATTTTCATAAATAAACCAATAAGATGTTGTCACAGCAACACAGATGGCAGATTTGGGCTGATGATAATTCATTTGGGATATTAGAAGCTCATTATACTGTGTATTGTGAGGAAGTGTCAGGTGTTGTTGCTACTGTCCTCCCACTCACACCCAACACAGTCATGTCTCTCCTAAAATAGTTCCACACATGAATGCTTTTATGATTAGCTGTCATCACTTTTGTCACATTTATAAAGCGCCGGTGTGCAGAACACATGGCCAGGGGGAGGAGCAACCTAATGATGTGACTGTGTGGTTATTAATATTCATCACGTCTCAGTCCATACCAACATTTAAGTGCTATCTTTTGTTCGGACCACTGTGATCGACTGCCGGACCTCATGAGTCAAACACCAGAACGCCTCCGGCAACACAACAATGAAGCATCAGCAGTATGCATGTGTTCTACCTTGCGATGTATTAACAAACATCGATAGATATCTATATAAATCAATACATAAACTCAGTGGAAGCAGAGAAACATTAATCTCTGTGTTTGCTGTTATGTCGCTGCAGAATCATTTGCTCAGAAAGTGGCACTTTATAGTGAAACACTTATAATTAAACAAGCACAAGAGCTTATTAATTTACTCTTTTTTTATCTATCTTGAAGATGAAATGACACTGGTAATTTAGATAATTGTTGTGAACATGCTGCAACCCTAAATGTTAATGGCAAGTGTTGCCATTTCTACATGGATTCAACAACAAAATATGCAGTTCTTTCGTACAGAGTCAGATATTATTTGTGAGATGTGTGTTTTTTTAATTGAATTCAAACTATAGCACTTTTTGCACCATTTCAAGTTCAGGTTATGCACAGAAAGGCAATGATGTCATTGCATCTTGGGATAATAGCGCTGACCAGTTAAGCATCCGATTAGATGGCTCATTGCTAGGCTGCTCATAGCTTCTTGGTGGCATACAGTATTTGCATGGCAATTAAAGTATTGTTATGGTATGCTGTTATGTTATAACCAATATCCACGCTGTTATTCGTTGCATTATTTTTCAGGAATTTAGATAACCATGTTTCCTCCAGATTATTCTGAGTGGAAGTTAGTTGGTAAAGTCCTTCAATATAGTCACCTTTATTTTTATATATACTGCAAACTGTATGTAATGCATGTATAATGTCTTGTACTGTCCAAATATTATTTCATTACATAAAATCATGAAGAAACTTGTTGGGCCTGTGAAAAGCAATCAAACACAAATGATGTTTTCATTAGGCACTGGAACGTTTAAGTTCAAACATAATGACATGTATACATAAAAATAATCTGTTAGTATTGTTATTAGTATTGACTGTGGCGGGGAATCCATTTAGTACCTGGACATTCAGTGGAGACTTAATTAGATGTAATCTGACAATGAATTCAAGTGCACTGGTAACTTTGAGTGTTGGGGAATACAATTTCTAATCAGCCAATCATAGAACAGAAATGCTGACAGCATTGTGGGCCACCTAGCTGGCCTTGAATCTGAAGTGGAATCTGAAATCTGATTTGTTAAAGGTACACATAATAGTGGGTATGTGTCATGGGCCAGCAATTCTGAATCTGAAGGTTTGGGACAGAATCCTTTGACATGGCAAACATAAAAAGGCTTAAATTTGATTGCACAAAAAAAACCTTGGCCGCACGGTGGTCGAGTGGGTAGCACATTGGCCTCACTTGAAGAGGTTCAGGGTTCGAATCTCCGTTGGGCATTTCTGTGTGGAGTTTGCATGTTCTCCCCGTGCGTGTGTGGGTTTTCTCCGGGTACTCCGGTTTCCTCCCACATTCCAAAAACACGCCTGTTCGGTTAATTGGCGACTCTAAAATGTCCATAGGTAGTGTGAATGTTTGTTTGTCTGTATGTGCCCTGCGATTGACTGGCGAGCCCGCCTCTCGCCCAAAGCCAGCTGGAATAGGCTCCAGCATACCCGCAACCCTAATGAGGATAAGCGGCATAAAAAATGAATGAATGAATGAAAAAAAACCTTAGGTACACACACTGGAAGGTGTGTGACTAAGACACAAATTGTTGGGAATAAATTAATAGACTTTCAGGGCGCAAATAGTAGACTTTAAGTTGAAAATGTAGGGCAGTGCTTCTGATTGTATTTAACTGGCTCTGACTTCACACTTCCGAGTATTGTCAACTTAGCCATACAGCAGAAAACAGTTGAAACAGAGATGCATGCACCACTTTCCTGCATCACAATAAATTCCATTTGCAGATCTACAGTTATCATCACACGTTTTTATTATGCTCAATGGTACCAGTCTGTGGTGGTATCACAAAAGAACACAAAGCTAAACATCATTGTGGTGTCAAAGACGTTAAATGCTCAGTTGTGAGATATGTAGAGATTGGCCTCTGTAGTTCTGTTTTGGTTTGGTTGAAATTCAAACGTCAGTGTTTGACTTCAAAGGTTCCACTGGAGTCCTGTGCCTTTTTCTTCCACACAAAAGGAAGAAAACCTCCTCCAGGTTGATGTTTTTATTCAGATTAGCATTCGGGCTTGCGCTGCAGAGCCTAAAGAGGCAGAACCAAGTGTGAGGAGTTTTTCTTCATCTCATCGCGTCCGGCCATGTGGTCACATCAACACCAGCAGATTTTCATTTCAAGCAATTTACCTGCCACAGCAGTCGCAGCCTCTATGTTTGCTTGTGCTTTCTTTTGCGGTTTCCAAAATATTCCCCTGCAGAGCACAAAAATCACGGATGTCATCAGAAATTGCTTCAGACGTGCAATTGGTAGGTTTGAAGACGCCAATGATACACGGCGTAGATGAGAAACGCATAGCTCCTTCCCAATTCTGCTTTCTGAAGCAATTTTCCACCAATGATGCGATGCAAGCAAAGCAGAAATAAAACATACATCAGTGTTGGCACACGCATATGAGCTGTGATAAATCCTGATGTATTCTTTTGGACCATGAATGAAAAGCAAAATTTAAGAGGCGATGTTCCTCCATTTTCAGCTCATTCTCAGTGTCTCACACTCATTTATCCATGTGCCATTTATTTCACAGTTTTAACCTCGTTGACTAAAACTAGCCTTGCACATAATGGTGCTATTTAATAGCGACTGATTTAACAACTTATCAGCCGAGCGCTCCGCGTCCTGATTTGAAGTCATTACCCATCATGCATAGCTCGGCGTTCAATGAGGGATTTAATGGGAGTGGTATGAGATGTGAAAGATATCGAATGTTTACCCAAGCGTCCGTCCATCCATCTCTGTGCTCCCAGATCTTGGTTGCCATGACACGTCACCAGTGCAAACACACATGCAGTACATACAGGTGTCATGACATATTGACATCATTAAATATACATTAAAAGGCCTTTAATATGAGATATGAGACAATGTGTTTTTTTCAAACAAAAACATTTTTAATCTTGATACTTGTGAATTTCTACATTTAAAAAATAGCTCTGACACCGAATCTGAAGTGTAGGTAGGATGCCAAACAATCTGGACTCCTGATTTAGATGATTTCTGAGTGTATGAGTGACATTGAAAACCATTTTTTCAAAGAAAGAGTGAACCACCCCTGCCCTTTTGCAAGACGATTAGTCATTAACTAGTGATTCTGTTACTAGTTGGGTTATGTGAACTTTTAGTAGTCTATAGAGCAACGGTAGGAAACCTATGGCCCGGGAGCCAGATGTGGCTCTTTTGAGGACTACATATGCCTCTCAGAAGTTTTTTTTAAATCACCATAATATGCATTTATTTTAATTTAGTTTTTTCTTCTAGTATGTAACATACTGTATCTTGCTTTACAAAAGGGATGTGCCATCTTGAGTGATTTATTAGCCCGCGGCACAATCTAAAAATACAAGTTAACAAAACACTTTAAGGAAACAGCAAAAACTGAAACATGAGAAGTAATTTTACTAAAAAAAGTCAAAATATTAGGAGAAAAAAATAGGAGAAAAATATTGGAATTTTTGGAAAATTAGGTTTTGGTAAAGGTTGTAATATTAGGAGAATAAAGTCAAAATATTACAGGAATAAAGTCATAATTATGAGAAAGTTGAACAATTAAAAAAATTATTAAAAAACCAGCAGAAATTGAAAGAAAATCTGTAAATTTATGGGTATAAAGTCAAAATATTACGATACAAAGTCACAATTTTATGAGAATAAACTTGTAATATTATCAGTAAAAACAAAGTAATTCTAACTAGTAACTAACTAGTAACTAGTAATTTAGTAATGTTTTGTGTAACTTTATTTGCTGACATTTTAAAGTAAGGCTGCACGGTGGCTGTGGAAGAAATGGAAGGCCGTCAAAAAGTCACACCAGCGGAGCTTTAATTTACAGCAAGCCAGCCGCCCAAGTGACAGGCTGTAATCAATCAAAAGGTCACAGACTGGACTATTGATACGCCACACTAATTGTGGCTACAGAGGGAGCAGGAAGGAGGGTAGTGATCACTTGACAGGAACTAACGACCTCATTGGGCATTCACACCTGTCGTTAGCGTGACGCTCTGTTCCCTTTCAAGCACATTTGGCTGCTGATCGTGCGTGGAGACTACATGCGGCTTCCTGTTTCCAAGCGGTTTTCGTCCACTGGGCTCATGTCACAGTGATGTACACCACGTTCTAATGTCACCCAGCAGCACCAGTCAAATGGAGGGTGCAATGCTGGTTTCATTGGCTGGCTGGCTGAGGGAGGGGGTGTTAATGTGTTATTAATCCGAAAAACAGACTTTATCCATCATGATAATCATGTGAACAATGTCAAATAATAAGTCATTTAAATCCTGACTGCGTGTGTCCTCCTGGTAGGGTCTGTCCGAGGAATGCCAGTACCTGTTCCAGCCTCAGCTCATTGTACAGAGGCTCATTGGGATATCGCTGCTCTATCCGGGCTACTTCGTAGACCAGATGATTCCCGCACATAACAGATCTGCGCTTTATAAGTAAGTCAGTGGACAAACGTTTTCAAAAAATCCTGGTTTGTCTATAAATGGAATTGATCTGATAATATCAATCATTAAATGAATGGCGATAGCATAAATGCAAGCATTCATTCATTCATTGCGATTGACTGGCGATCAGTCCAGGGGACTGTACCCCGCCTCCCGCCCAAAGTCAGCTGGGATAAGCTCCAGCATAGCCGCAACCCTAATGAGGATAAGCGGCATGAAAAATGAATGAATGAATGAATGAATAAATGCAAGCAAAAAACTCAAATTAAATGTCATTATGTCTGGACATGTTACAGTTTGAATGTATAAAACATGTTTTTTTTCCAGTTATACCCCCAACTTCCCCTAATTCCCATTTATTCCCATGGACAGTATCCGACTGACAAGATTCCTTAGCTAAACGTGAAAACCTTACAACTAATTCACATAATTGCTACCCAGAAAGTGAATAAAAACCAGACTTGCTTCAGTTAGAGAACATCTATTTTCATTTGAAAGAAGATGCTATTTTCTCTGCACTATTCATTTTGCCTGTGGGAAAGTGAAATGTCAGAGAAGAAATAAGAAATAATCTACCTTCTTTATTTGTGATTAATATTTCTAAGATGTCTGCATCTAAAGCTGGAAGGGTTAGCCTGGTGTGTTTAATATTTTATGTCATAATGTTCTTTCAATAGTGTTTTTATCACTTGCAGCCTACCTTGGAACTCTTATTAGTTTATTTTTTATTGCTACATGGCAAACAAGTAACCAGTAGGTGCAGTAGATACTCAGAAAACAAACAAGATATGCACACCCTTAAAGCTGTGCAATTGGGGAATTAGTTGAAAGGGGTGTGTTCAAAAAATAGCCGTGTCTGCCGTTGACTTTACAAACACAAACCTATTTTGTACAAATGTTTTTGTTTTTAGGATTTGGCAAATTGTAACCTCTTCTGCACATGCCTTTTTTTTTAACAGAGGGACTTTGCAGAGGATTTTTGCAAATAGATTAGCTTCACAGAGACGACTTCTAACTGTCATAATACTTTGAGGTAACTCCAGGCTCTTTATTTAAGGCATCGGAAAACATTTTACCTGAAAAGCCAAAACATTTTTGCACCTCTTCATAGGTTTTCTCCTCTCCAAGCAACGTTTTAATCAAAGTACGCTGTTCTACTAAACAATGTCTTGAACGACCCATTTAATTGCACAGCCTTAAGAGGGTGCATATCATAAATGCTGAATCTTGTTTGTTTTTTGAGAATCTACCGCACCTACTAGTAACTTGTTTGCCATGTAGGAATACAAATATACTAATAACGGTGATTAAACTAGTTAGTCCCATTGCACTGCTATTATTTTGAACACTACTGTACATCTAAAAATGTGTGTTTTCTCCGTGCAGAGTGTTCGTTCCCAATTACATATCCAAGGTCAAAGTTCAGCTGGTAAACTGCGGTGTAAAGAACAAAAGCAACGGCACATCCTGTCCTGTGGTGTTGAAGATAAGAGCGCGGGCGCCTCCCGTGCACAACTCAAGTGCCCTCGACTGCAGGGAGTGGAACCCTTGTGAGATAGATGCCCTCGTGCCTGCATGGGAACAATGGTACTACATCCTGGCGGAGAGATACAACACTAACTCCAATGTCTACTTCCGCATTGGAGTGCAGGTCACAGGTGAGTGACATGTCACCATGACGGTAGGTACAGAATAATGAGCTGCATCAAATACAGAATCAATGGGATTCCTGTAGCGCCAATTCATAACAGATGTTATCTCCAGGCACTTTCAACTCAGAGAAATTCTAGAAACACATCCCTATACATGAAAGGAAACCAACTCAACAAGCATGTTGGCGACAGAGATAAAAAATTGACCAGTCCCCACTGCTTCTATAAAGCAAATGAAACATAAGGTTAGATTAAAACATCTCTCTCTAAAGATTGTCTTAAAAAACAGTTTGTAAGGTTTTAGGATTTTCAAAGCTTTGGAGGCCAACAGACACGATCGGCCCGTTAGGAGGCTCACTGGTGAAGGGTGCAGCCCAAAGACAGAGACCTCCTGCGGGAGCACAAAAGAGTCTGTTAGTCCCACGTTAAAGTGCAGCATGTTGTTTTTAGCTTGTGAAGAGCAAAAATATTCTGCGCTCTTAGACCCCGCGGGGAGACTGCTGAGAAAACTGTGGGAAGTCCGCTACCGTGCAAAGATCTCTCCCCACCCTCCCACTGTTCGACATTGTACTACAGTGCACCTTGTCACCATGGCAACGCAGGCACTAATTATTCACAGTCAGTCTTTTTCCTTGCTGGCCAGGCTGATCTTACTTGACCTTTTGCGGGTTTAAATTGAAGAACACTTCAGGATCATCCAACGTGTTCTTGCTTTATTTGCTTGTTGTTGGAGCTCTCCGACTTTTCCAGCCGGAAGCAGTGAAACTAGGCTGCTCTTTATTATTTATAATTGTTGTTTTTTTGCAGCATATTCCATGCAGGTTGTAGACAATTTGGCATTGAAGAGAGATGAGCACCAGACAAATCTTTGGATTATGAATGTTGGTGAGTTAGTGAGTTCCTCCTACTCACATTTGTTTCCACTGATATTTTTACAACTGAAGCCTGCCATATTTGCTATTTAAGTGTTTTAGTGATTCTTCTGCAGCCTGAACAATCTTCTTTAGGAACCATGCAGAGAAACAACATTTGGGCAAACCAGGCAAGGCTCCAAAAACCTTTGCAGTCCTCCCCCATGGAGTAGCGGTGCTGTTTGGCTGTCGTCATCTATGACCATTTTCCAGCGAATTGCTTTTTTTTTGTGAAAGCAAACTGCTTGGCAATTACTGTGAATCTCTGTCTCATTAAAAAGCTTCCTGTTTACATAGTAGAAACCCGCCAAAGGGGATGATCTGCAAACGACTCTTTTGCTGAGCTAGCGCGCCTAATACAGCAAGTAAAATAACCCAGCCTGTTATTTCTTGTTTGTGTAAGTCTTGGTATGGATTAACAACAGCCCCTGCTTTCATCCTCACGCCCACGACGGTGCCTCAAGTGAAGTGTTAGGAACTGTCAGAACACTAGCATACTTTAAATCTCATCATTTTACATTACAGATAGGTTCCGTTGTAAAACATATGCATCTTTCTTCATTTTATACTGCAATAATGCCGATATAATATTGAAGGGAATTCCATCCATCCATCCATTTTCCACCGCCTTGAAGGGAATTGCTTTTTGTATTCTATTAGTTCTGTCACAATATCAAATGTTGCTGGACAATAATTGTCCTACAAATTATTGTTGATAATCAATATAAACATGTTTTGAGACATTTTTTTCATTAATTATATGGCATAATAATGCAAATACATCAAATCAAAAGGAATAAACTTGACTAAACTTTGAATCGGTCAAAGTATTTAACTTTGACTGCAGATGCAATTGTAATAGCTTTACCAAAGTAGGCTATTTTTATGACACTCATGTTTTATTATCACTATTAGACAGGATGTGTGTTGCTTTTATTTTGAAGTCCCCAAGTGTGAAATAACCTATACTAGCACACACACACACACACACACACACACACACACACAGTGGCATTAGCACGCGCTTCTAAACCAAGATAAGCAAGATAGCTTGTATTGGCCGTAGCCGTATGTGAGCTCATGCTCTTGTTCGGTGGATAGTAAGGGTATCGAAGTTTTTTAGCCGATGTTTCCGGTTGCCGCCTCGACGTGTTTGATTCAGAAGAGGGCTGGTTAGTGTTTGTGTGGACATGCCGCTGTGAATGAGCGGTCAGTGCGAGCTCCACACACCATGAGAGAGGAGTTTGGGCACAGTGAGGAAGAAGTATTGCTGTTGCTACGGAGCTGAATATCCAACTGCCAGCATGAAATTATCAGGTACGGAGATGATTATCCAATGTCCAACGTGAAACTAACTTCACCAACGTGCGCAGTGAGGCCTCTTGTCATCCAGCCCGTGTGGTAAAAAGAGCGGGGAGCAAATGGAAATACAAACACGTGCACGTCAATTTATTTTATTTTTTTAGCGATTCATCAATTTATTGATTATCTACACAGGCCTACATTGTACTGAGTAATTTTGTGGGACATTTGACTTTTACACACAGAACCAAACTACATGCATGAAAAAACAAGCATGCATTTTCACCCCTGAGCAATTTTTGAAATTCATTGTTCTGCTCAAGGGCAGCTCAGTAGAACTCATGAAGCAGACAAGTCCCTTGTTTTCCCATTTTTGTGTTTTTATTGCAAACACTAAATAAATAAATACACTGTGTGTATTCTGTCCTAGACTGTACCAAGTCCAATGCATCCAGGGATCAGTCACAGCCAGGCTCCTCGATGAACATGCCACAGTCTTTTGGCACAGCCATGGCTTTCTCCTTGTACGACACCCTCTCCATGGCAGTGCTCGAGGCGCCGTCTCACAATGTCACTCAGCTGCGCACCTCAGGGGACAGCGTGGTTTTTCTCCCTCCTGCCACCGACACCAACAAGTGCTGGCCTATCCGCCCGACCCTGCGCAATGAGCTGGACACCTTCTCTGTGCACTTTTACGTCTTTTTTGGTCCAAATATATCCGTTCCGCCAGACAGGGCGGCTGTGTTTGCCATCAACCTGATGCCCGTCTTGGACAGCGGTGGGGTCCTCAACATGGAGCTGAAGCTCAACATGGTGAGTTCGTCTGCTTGATTACAGTGGTTAATGTGCTGTAGGAGTCAAATTAGACATGAGGTTCTTCCATTGGACCGAAATTTACTAAAATACTGGTTTCAGTCTTGAAAAAAAAAGTTGTACATTGGCAACCCGATAAAAACTGACATGGGTCCCAATTTGGGACATCTGCCGTTCTAAAATGTATTCAGTTTACTTAAGTGATGGAGAAACTTCCCATTGATTGCTAATCAACTGTTAATTGTAGCTCAACTTCCCCTACTGTAGATAACGTCATGTTGTTCCTCTTTACACCATATACCGTACAAGTTGAGACTGACTCAACAGCACCTCCGCTGGTTGGAGCCAAGTAGTGCACGCTATTTGGGTTTCCATTAACGAACAATAAATTCCACACAATTCCCAATGATCATTTATTTCACAATTGTATTATTATGCCAAGGCCAATTACAGAGGGTTTCATACTGATGCTAAAATCATGTGGGAGCTGAAAATACCCCTAGAAAGATGTCTGTTTATACTCTGCAGAGTGTAAAGTGAAAGTGTAAAGACATCAAGAATATGCCAGGAAGAGTTTGCTATGTCTTTGTTAACTTGTCCTTCAGCTGGTAATGGTATTAGCTATGCACCTGCAGTGACTCTGGAGGTCTGCAGGGAGACACAAGCTGCCAGATGGACTTTTAATAGAAAGCAGTCAGTCAGTGTTGAATTAACAAGAAGACGACGCATTCAAGTCCACCTGAATGCTTTAATTGTTCGTATTGTTGTATTTGCCTCCGCAGTATACCTTTTCCATGTCTGTTGGCAGACTGACTGATGCCACTTTATCTTTTTGTGCACAGCTTTTAGAGTGAAGTCATTCTCATTTACTCTCGTCACAACATTATGGTAATGGTGGTGGTGTCAGTTTACAGTATTTCCAACATGCAATCAAGGCTACATTGGCCCGCATCTCAAATACATTTCAACATGTTCGAAAAGAGGAAAAACAGAGCAGTTTGAATCCTATCACAGAAATGACTGATGTATGCGTTTATTCCTGTGTTCCATATATACCAGTTATTAATGTTTAAAAGTGGAGATAAAAGATGTGCAATTAGGGGATACAACGTTTTCACTTCAGCACAGAACAAAGCATACATACTTTTAAGGCTTATTTTGTGGCGTGGAATGTTGGAAAAGGTTGAAGAAGTGATATTATTCGAACAGATGACAATAGTTGGCAACAAGAGGTAAGAAAAAAACCCCAACCCATTTACTTCTTTGTGCATCTGGGGTATAGTTTTATTGATAATGTACTTGTAGATTGGCATAATGCAGCAAGTTCCGTGGTGCTCAATGAAGCATTTAAATACGACGTTACTCATCACTAACAGGAGATGGCTCTCTTCTGTTATAGCTAATGATTTTTTTGTGGTCCCGTGAGAGGTTCCCCTCTTAATGCTGCTTCAAATGTGTGATGGTCATATTAAACATCCCCAGTTCTGGGCCACCACTGGGAACTTGTTCATGACAAGTTTTGCACTCAGCTGCAATGCTTTTTTCAGACTTTTAACAAGAAATACTGTCACATGGCCAACATCGCTCCTACTTCTTGCAACTTTGTTAACGCGTTAGCCCACGCTGTTGTTGTGATGTATAAGTAAATAATGAGTTAATGTTGACGGAGACATTGTTTGGTGATACATTTAGTTTATTTCAGGCATGCATAGGTTGCAAGGTTACTTTGAAGGCACAACGGTCTGTAAAGACAAGTCATCACTTGTCTTTAGTTTTTTAGGTTTCAAAAGATCAAAATTGAAGTTTTCAAATATGAAATAGACGTTTTGGCTGATTCTCGTGAGGGTTACCTTGATCCATACAAGTCTACTTTTCAAAAGAAAGAGCCATCATCACAACACAATACTTTACTGGCAGTGCTATATGTTGCATTTTATTAGTATACAGTTAGTATGATAAAATACCAGTCAAGTATTGGGACACCATATAGTGTATTTCTATAGCAGAAGAAAGGGTTTCCAAATGTACTTAAGTTTGAGGGCCGAGTACTTGTAATACATTCAGTTGACACACAAGTGTCAAATTAAGTTAACCACAAGTAACAAGTCGCTTACTTCACTTGACTTCCTGTTTGTATTTATTATAGGTTATTACAATAGGTGTCACAAATATCCAAAATAATATTGCATACATATATAATATTTTGTATTATTTACTTTATTATTTATTTATTGTATGTATTTACTTTTCTTTTTAAATATTGTTGGTCTTTTTCTTAGTTGTAGTTTATATGAAAATCTTTTGTACTATGTGGAGTGCTTACACAGTCACAGATGCATTTTGTAATAAAAAAAATAGTCAATAAGAAACCAAAAAAGGCAAATGTGGCATGGACACTAAACTGAGCTCTCATGAGGTCCATCTTGGTCTTGTGTCACATGGCGGAATACTTACAGGAGTCCATATTTTGGAGTGTTGAAACAAAAACCGAAAGAAAAAGAAACATACATTTAATGACGCTTTGTGTGACTTCCTGCATGTCAGAGGTTTTGTGAGGCTTATTTTTCTGCACCCCTCGCTGCAACAGGTGCTGCAGCCAGGTGATGTTTAAGCTTAAACTACAACTCTCTCTGCTGTTTCCCTTCACTTCCACATCGTGTGATATGCAAACATGTCTTTCATCTCCTGTGAACACACACGATGTTGAAATTGATCATCTCCTCATCTAGAAGAAAGCAAACAGGCACTTTCCCCCCCCATCTTCCGCTGCAGGAAATGAGATTAATGGAGTGAATAATTCATTGGATGGTTTATTGATTTATGAACTGGAGTGACAGTGATTACTGTCACCTCATAGTCAGATATGATTGGTAACCTCAGTTTTATCTTCTGTGGCTTTTTGTTGTGTTTGGAATAAGCCATACGTGGTTATACAGTGCACTGATTTGGATGTCAAGAGTGACGAAACCAGGAGATTGTTCAATGAGCCATGGCATTTGTGGGAGAGCCTTATATACCCCCTCCCCCCAAGGCTTGATGTCACTGGCCTCCCTTGGGGAACTGAAGGAAGAACACCTTGTCTGCATTGCGTCAGTATGTAGAAAAGACCATGAAAGACAGTATATGCAATATTGTCTTTTTTTTGCCCCCAATTTATTATCTTAAGGTCCAAGTCAGGCCTATGTGCAGTAAGAACGTGCTGTAATGAGTTAGTCCATGGCACAGTACGTCTTATTAGCTCCTCTACATTGCACTTCTTTTTAATCCGAGTGATGCACCTTCCCTAACAAGGTGTTGAACAAAATCAACACGAGTTGGAAAGTCTCGAAAAGCCAATTTATTTTTCTTTTCTGTACATTAAGTAGCCAATTGAAACTCATCTCTCAAGTTTATTTTAATTAGTTTGGGTAGCGGAATGTGCAAAGGTGGTTCTATTTCCCTCCTCGTTCTTGCTTCAGTTGACTTGATGGCCTCTGTGGTGCACGCTGGCTACCAAAGAAAAAAGAGACCCNCCCCCCCCACCCGCCATTTATCAGCATGCCGCTGTCAGAGGCATGATGATTAAATTGTGCCCAAGCCTTTCAACGGAATGGATCGGGCACTGGTCAATGGGATTAGTATAGCAAATATTCACAAAACATATTATATGTAGCGGTGATAAATATTATGACAATGGTTACAAAATTCAAGACAGCTGTTTAAAGTTTTCCAGCAACCATGCAGCAAAAAAAACTACACTATGTGTAATGTATAATGAGTTCAAGAGTCACATCAGTTTTTACCTGTGTAAAAAGAAGTTAACCACTGTTAATAATACAAAAATCAAATGCGTGCTCGCCCATATATCTTGATTATGCATACAAAAGGAGCTGACTTCTGTTTACCTTGTTTTATTGTGGACTTATTGTCCAGTTAGCCGTAATGTGCTGAGCAGCCTGAACAGACGTTTGTTGGAAAAACAGTCAAGAACATTTGAGGTAGACCTTGATCTCAGCACAGTGATCGCAGTCTTTTGTTGCACAAATACTAGATGGTCTGTGACACCGAGAAACTGAACTGATCTCATTTTCAATTCCTTTGTCTGTTTGATGTAACTACATTCTGTTAAAATCAAAAGATGCTGTGAACCGAGGGAGCCTTGCTTTGTGGCATTTCGCCCCTGGGCACCCACACACACCCACACACACCCACACACACACACACAAACAGTAGCTCTCCCCTGGTGTTTTTTGTCGCCAAATGTTGGTTGAAAAGTGCAGTTCAGTTTTGAACTTTCTGAGCTTTATTGTGTTAGGAATGACACAAAAGTGTGATCAAGGGAGGTGCAGGACTCATTATGGCCCGAGTCTTGAAATTGGCTTTGATTGAAGTCGTTCTATCGAGAGATTGGAGGCCAGATGGTAACTTTAAGAAGCACCTGGCAAAGCGTGTGCTGGGTTGTTTCATTAATCAACGCTGTCCCATACTGTACAGTATATGCTCCCTTTTCTTTCCTTTCTACTTGGAGCGGGTAGTCAATGAACGACCTGCAATGCAAATGCATGAAGTCTGTAGACATTGTCAACAAACCAGGAGGAATTTTACCTTATATAGTCCATTTATATGTAATTGAAGTAGTGCCATAAAAAGGACTAAAATATTACATCTCTTTCCCATGAGAAGAATTCAGGCTTAAATGAAATAATAGTGTCACTTCAGGATACGGGCTAGTCGAGTGGGGTCATATTTTTTATTTGCTTTCATGTTTCTGGTGCATGAAATCCAATGTTTTCTTGTCTTGCATGTTGCAGTCGATGCTGAAAGACAAGAATGTCACCGTGTTCGGCTGCCTGACTCATGGGATGCCTCTCTTCCTCTGGCAAAACTCATCATTGAAATGTGAATCAGGTAAGCCCGACTCAGCAAAACAGCCGTTCCTTTTAAAAGTCACGAAGATCCACGGGAAGATTACAAATGAGTCATGTTCTGTTCGTGCAGTACGAGTGTCTTGCCTGCACTTTTATTGTTTTGCTGTGTTGCAGAATCTGTAGCTGGGTTCTTCCTCTCTGTGAACACTTCCACTAACATCACCAAACTCAGGATTCCTTACCCACAAACAGGCACCTGGTACCTCAGTCTGCGCTCACTGTGTCCCACAGAACACGGGTGAGACCTAATATAGATGCGAAAGAGATGGAAAAGAGTGAACTGTTTGATGGCTTTGCTTTGCGTCCTGAATTCCACTATGGAAATATGGAAATAGGTTAATTGGCGACTCTAAATTGTCCATAGGTATGAATGTGAGTGTGAATGTGTTCATGTCTGCCCTGCGATTGACTGGCGACCAGTCCAGGGTGTACCCCCCCCTCCCGCCCAAAGTCAGCCGGGATAGGCTCCAGCATACCCGCGACCCTAATGAGGATAAGCGGTATAGAAAATGAAATGAATGAATGAATATCTGTAATGTTTAAAAGCAAATGGAAACTAGAAGAATACGTGCACTGTGTCTTATTAGTGCTGTAGCTATTTTAACTGACATACTACTCAGGGTATGTACAGAACTATTGAAGAATTATGTCTACAGTAATTATCTGTATTGTCATATTGAATTGAGTTTGAAACTGTGAATGTGAAATACTAATCATTAGTATTTGGTATAGTATAGTAGTAGTTTCAAAGTTGGAGTCTATATACACTATATATATATACACTATATACACTATATATATACTTCTATATATGTTACCGTATATGTTTTATGGGAAGCGATAGATCAGGGGTGGGCATATATTTTGACTTGGCCAGGGGGCCAGACTATATATTTGATGCTTTATGTTTTGTGCTTATAGTAGGAGGTACTGTAAATCTTGGAAATTTTAATTTGGATTTAGTAATTTTAAAAGTAGCTCGCAAGCTGAAAAAGTGTGAGCCTCCTGGTCTTTAGGAGTATGTGCTCTTTGATTGAATGACAACCAGTCAAGGATGAAAACAACTAGTATGGGTTAGGGTTTAGGTTTAGGGGAGGGCAGGGTTAGTGGCTGAGCGGGAATGGACTTGATTCATGTTTTAGGGCTAGTGTTTGAGAGTTATGGTTAAAGTAGGATTATGTATAGGTTATAGCAAGGGTTCTCAAATAGTGGAACGGGCCCCAACTGGGGGAGGTGCGAGAATCATGGAGTACTTCCAGTATTTGTGTAATATGTGCCAATATGTCCAAATGTGGGTGCAGCAAAAAAAAGGGAACCACTGTGGTAACAGATGGTGTCGGTTGGGTTTGGGTAGGTTTAGGGAATTGTGAGTTACGGTTAGCTCACAGTCAGGAGATCTGGGTTGGAATCTCTGTTGGGCATCTGTGTGGAGTTTGCATGATTTTCCTGTGCGTCCGGGGGTTTTCTCCGGGTACTCCGGTTTTCTCCCACATTCCAAAAACATGCATGTTAGGTTAATTGGCGACTCTAAATTGTCTATTAGAGTGTGAATGTGAGTGTGAATGTTTGTTTTTCTGTATGTGCCCTGCCATTGACTGGCGACCAGTCCTGGGTGTACCCCTGCCTCTTGCTTGAAGTCAGCTAGGATAGACTTCAGCATACCCGCAACCTTGATAAGGATAAGCGGCATAGAAAATGGATGGATGTAAATGTTGCAGTCAGTTGGAATGTCTTTTCAGACTTGAACAAAAAATACGGCCAACACACTCCTGCTCCATGCTTCACACATTAGCACACACTGTTGTTGTGATCACATGGGTGCTACCTTGTCGCTGCTGGATAGACGTGCTGGGTAGAAGTCTGGAATAGACTGCTTGTGCCAATGTCGGAAATTTTAAATGCAAGCCGATATAAACAGGTACTCGTTTTTTGCTGATATCGGTTTGATGTCTGATATCAATATTGGATCGAGACACCCTTAGAGTGAGAGTAAATTGTCTTCATGGCAGAACTTCCAGGCAGCACGTAGGGAGATCCAAGTGAGAGAGGAGTCTGCAGAACCTGGTGTCAAAGTGTTGCTCAGCGTTGGTCTTGCGATAGCTGCAGTGAGACTGATGCACCTGTATTAAATTAAAGCTTCTTAACACCCTACCCCCGCAAGATATTTTTTGTGGCATGTGTCACAGTGCAAATTTTACATCACCCTCACAAAACGCATATAAGTGCCACACAGCAGACATGCATATTTGGGTTTGCCGCAGCATGCCTACAAAACAATGGGCATGAAAGAATGGGGGAGGGAGTCACTACCCAAACATTAGAGCAAAACATTACACTGCACAGAGAGATTTCTACTACGGTATCACAGGGGTGCCAAAATGAAAATGAAATAAATGTCGAAATACAAAGACAATCAATAAGACAAAAATGTACAAATGTAGTCATATTCTTTTTCCATTTTGTCTTTGCTTTTTCTACATTGTCTTTGTGTTTGTTGTTGATTTTCCTGTTTTATCTTTTCCATTGGCTCAAGCTAGAGAGTAAAAGCAAAGACAATGCAATGAGACTGTGGGCGGGTCATTCTGCCAGGGTGAGTATTCCATACCTGATCACATGATGCTTGCTTGCAGTGACTATGTAGTAGCTATGTTTCAATGTAGTTTTTAGTGCGGGAGGATGCCACCATGCAGATACTTTGCGCAAATGTCTTAACATGATGGAGTACATATCAAAGCTGCTGAGGAGGAGGCTAACGGGCTGGATAGAACTAGTCACCCTGGTAGAAGGACCAGCCTACAGTCATTGTATTGCTTTTGCTTTTACTCGCTACTTTGAGCGATCCGGTAAACGCAAATGAGAAAAAGCAAATGGGAAAGACAGACATAACAGGCAAAATCAACGATCAATACAGAAAAAGGAATGACAAAATGAAAAAAAGCAAAGAAAAAATGGAGAAAGAATATGACTACATTTGTATATTTTGGTATTATTGATTCTCTTTATATTTGTTTGTATTTCCTTTTAATTTTGACCTTTCTGTGATTACATATTCTATAAACTGCAATAGTACAAGCCACAGATGATTGGCTTTTGTGATCCATATTGATCGGTATATGCCAATCACATACTTTTCCACAGAAACCGGACAATATTGAACACTGGCCAATTGATCACTGCATCCCTAGTCGGGACGAAATTAGGGGTTATGGGGTGTCAAATTAGGGTTTAGGTTTTCTCCGGGTATTCTGGTGTCCTCCCACATTCCAAAAAAAACATGCATGTTAGGTTAATTGGAAACTCTAAATTGTCCTTAGGTATGAATGTTAGTGTGAATGTTTGTATGTCTTTGTTTGTCTATATGTGCCCTTTGATTGACTGGCGACCAGTCCCGGGTGTATCCCGCCTCCCGCCCAAAGTCAGCTGGGAAAGGCTCCAGCGTACCCGCGATCCTAATGAAAATAAGCGGTATAGAAAATGAATGAATGAATAATTACGTTAAAAGCTTTAGCTTTTTAACAAACATGCGCACCATGTCAAGCCACACGGCTGTGCTGTGATAGCAGACAGAGCCACAATATTATTATTATGTGTGAATGTGTGGTCTAGATAAACATACACAAAGAACAATTTTCTACAGTTAAATATGCTCAGGAATCTCAGAAAAATCGTCTACACTAACACATGTAATTTCAATTTAGAGAAATGACATGGTGCCTTGCCTCAATGGCTCATAATAACACAGTTAAAGTGTGACGCAAATGTAATGTTACTATGAAAGATTAGATTTTCAGACATGTGTGCTATTTCTTAGCATGATTTAAATTAACAGTTCATTTGGAATAAATAAAATTGTATCCTGTCATTTATCTTTTTGCTCATGAAATACAATTAAAAGGGCATACTTCAAAATGAATTTGAAAACTGTGATTAATTTGATTAAAATGTGTCATTATTTGACAGCCCTAATTCTTGCAAACAAGCTTTTCATTTTGTGTGGCTCCAACTGAATAATATAATGGAGGTAGTGGCTACCCCTGCTAAAATCATCAACGCAACATAATTCATGTCGCTTTTTTTCTCTGGTAATTTTCAAGCTAAAAATGTCATTTTACCGGTATTCACAAGTTTAAAAAAAAACATTGAATGCAGTGAATGGCTCTTTCTCATGAATATTTACAGATTGTAATAACTTGGCCTCAATTTCCCCAAGCAGCCACGGCAAGACACTATTTGTTGTCAATTACAGAATAACAACAATAAACATTCAATATGTCTTATTACCCATCTAGATATAGTTTGTTTACCATATTCAATAATCCAGTATACTAACATAGAAGCCATTCTGGAAACCATTTTCTCCCACTGCCTCTGGTGCACGCTTAGAGCACGACAGAGAATAATGATATACACTCTTAAAGCACATATTTACCTTTGATCCAGTGTTTATAATCATTGCTGAGGTGTCTTACTTAGTTCTGGGAAATAAATGCAACCCTATGTCAATTCTTATTCTCTGAGGATTGTTTAAAGTCATTGTGAGGAAAGTCTTTGAGGGAGAAATAGTTTCCATTAAGTGGTCCGACACAATGAGAATTCTCAGTCTTCTCAGTCATTGAGATGTTTTGTCTGAGCCTTAATGATGCAAAAGTGTGAAGAGAATGAAATTGACGATTTTTTTTCCTCCCCCTTCTGATTCACTAGGGAGGTGTTATTCAATGTGAATAACAGATGGTGAGAGGCAGGCTGTGCTATGAAAAACACGCATGGTGCAATCTGTGATTTTTTTTAAAAACATGTCTACCTTATTATTCAGGTCACGTGTCAGGTAGTGCTAGTGACAGGTTTTCTTCACAACTCTAATTTACTTGATTGATAAAACGTGAAAAAACAGAGGCGAGCAGCTGCGTCAATTAAATATGACTTCTTCAAAAAGGTAAAGGAGGACATTTGTTACCTCCTGCAGTTTCAATCGCGGGGATTGATTGGAGGACGTGGCAATTAAAGAGTGACAATGCCAGCAAAAATGTTTTTTTAGTGCAAAAAATGAATTAAAAAAACCCTTTACGTAGTGGTTGTTGGCAGTCAGTTATGATGATTGCTTTAAATAACTACCATCTCTTTCTAAAATACATAATTGCTATATAATTTGTCACTCCACAAGCATTAAAAGAATATATCATTGTTTGAGCACGGTAAGGATAGAATAGACTTGCCTGCTGGGAGAGTAAAATTATTGTAATTATTCCAAATGTTTCAAAGTCTAACAATCATGTTCATATTTTTAAAAAGTTGTTGTTGCTTACTTATCGCTCAGACCCCAGATGACACTCTCAGGGTGACTAAATAAACAAAATAGAAAAAGACACCAGTGGGGCAACCAGCAAACTACTCAGCACAGACACAGCAATGTGGAAACTGTGTTTTTGTTTTGATGATTGATTGAACATACTGTAAGTGGACAAATACCAGACATTTTTAACATTGTGTGTGGTTACTATAGTAATACTCACAGCAGATAATTAAAATGACATTTGCGGCGTCCGCTCTTGATTGTTGTCAGAATGCTTTGGGAGACACTAGGATACATGTACTAGCCTGGAATAGGCTCCAGCATACCAGCGATCTGGATGAGGAATAAGCGGCATAGAAAATGAATTAATGAAATGGTCAATGACTTGTTGGCAATTAGCTGCTAAGTGTGCCGTGCCAATGCAAAGATCAAGTTTAGCTTGATGGCTGTCATGTTTTTCAACCAATCTTGTGCAAATTTGACATACACTTTCTTGACAGTATCCCAAAGGTGTGTACAACATAGGAGTGTGCCAATACAACTTTTTCCCTTCCGTTTCTGATATTGCAGCCTTGAATATCAGCCGGTACCGACAGCGATTCAATATCAGCACAGAGCATACGGTACACACTTTTATAACTTGTTGATTAGTATGAAATGTTAAAAAAAAACGGCATGATCAAGTGATATTACTCCAAAAAAGAATAAAAGTCAGGACCAGTAGGTGTGAGGAATAACTGACCCATTTACTTCTTGATGCATGTAGTGCATAGTATCATCCACAATTGGAATAATGTAGCGAGGCTCGATGTGCTCATCGAAGCATGTTAGCCCGACATTGCTCACCACTGACAGGAGCCGGCTCTTTTCCCTTACAGCCAATGACTTTTTGCGTTTCTCACTCTTTGCAAATATTACAAACGGTGGTGGATGTTTCAGGAAGCCAGAATCTGTCTTGAGATTGGTTGTATTAATCTTTCCCAGTTCTGTGACATCACAGGGAGACTTGCACATGACAAGTTATGCACTCAGCGCAACATCTTTTTCAAACTTTCTGCTCCTTTCAAAACATGCTAGCACACATTGTTGTTGTGATCATGTGGGTTTTGGATGTTGAAGATGAGCTATTGCTGATTGAAGTGTTGGCACGCTGTCTGGAATTGACTGCACGTATCGCAGTGCCAATATTGGAAATTTTAGATGCAGGCCAGTATAATCCAATATTTATTTTTTTGCTGATATCAAACCAATATTTGATACTGATATCGGATCAGCACACCCCCACTATCAAATGTGGTGTTGATTTAAACACCCTAAAGTTAAAGTGGGTGATTTAGAGCGTTCAACTGTGGGAGAAATCTCAAGTCAATCCGACATAGAGAGTTTGATACCAGCACCATCATGCGGTGTCCATCCATCTATTTTCTATACCGCTTATCCTCATTAGCGTTGCGGGTATGCTGGAGCCTATCCCAGCTGATTCTGGGCGGGAGGCGGGCTACACCAATCACAGGGGAGACAAACAAGCATTTACACGCTAATGGACAATTTCGATTTGCCGAGTACCCGGAGAAAACCCACGCACTCACGGCGAGAACACACACAAACTCCACACAGAGATGCCCAACGGAGATTCGAACCCTGAACCTCCTGACTGTGAGGCCAATGTGCTACCCACTCTTCCACTGTGCCCCATTATGCGGTGTATTCTTCAAAAACATAGTAGCAAAGGCAACACAGGGGTGCATGTTTTGACAAATGTTTTCCCTTTTGTGGTGCTGTGGTTCAGGCGTAGAAGAGTTGGCTCACACAAACAAATCCATACAGACTGCAGATACACCTATGCAGATACACCTATATAAAACCTATGTTAACCTTCAGTTTGTGTGTGCCTGTTCCAGCTTGGAGTTGTGCGCCAACGCCACTGCAGAGGTGTACATGCGCGCTTACCTGACTCCCTGCATCAACGACTGTGGCACGTACGGGCAGTGCAAGCTCCTGCGCACCAACAACTACCTTTATGCTGCATGTGAATGCAAAGCAGGTGGGAACCAAATTTTGAGGTCTTTACACCATTGTGATCAAATGTCTGTTTGTTACCTTTGACCATGTAAATCAACGTCTGCCTTCTTCTGATTGCTCACGTTCACCAAAGAAAATGTTTTTTAAGTCATGTGGAAAATAGCTAAGAAATGTGCTTTATACTTATACTTGATTGTCAGTTGTTATTCATCTGTAGTTAGTACTCAGTCAGTGTGACAAAAGTCATTCATTCAAATATCCCCCTTTCTGCAGTGTACTGGGTCATCTACCACAGAGGTCTTTTTCAAACTGATCTGACAATGCAGCAAATGGATAGTTTAGATTTTTTGACATGAAGTTGTATGACATCCCCATCATCAACTGTGACTTATCCCCCAATTGGTCCCGTGAGTCCATTTCTGGTCAGATTTAGGTGATGAAGAATGTAGACCTTCCACTGTGGAACAAATACGTAAACAAGAAGGCAGAGACGCTCATGTCACAGCCGCATTGCAGCCATTCTTATTACATACAATATATAGGCCATAGCATGCATTAATTCGCCGGAAGAAGAAGGCTGAGCGATTTGTGAGGTCTGATTTTTCTTCATCACCGTTCCCCATCACCAAAATCCGACTGTAATGGGAATCACGGGACTAATTTTGGGAAGGGAAAGTCACTGTTGATGTACTACACTAATGATGCATACAACCTCTTGTCAAAAAATCCGAACTATCCCTTTAAGTACTCCGGTCATATACACTGGGCTTATGTTAATCTTTTGGTTCCAAACAAATTGGAAAGTACAATAAAACCGGCTGTTAATTAAGAACTCTTAAATAAAATATGAGCTTATATAGCTAAACAACTCTTACCCTTTGAGGATTTTAAAAAATCCTGCTTTGATTGCTGCGTTATCAGTGCTATTAAATACCCCATATGTGGCGGCTCTTGCCCCTGGCCTCAAACTCTCCATTCAACTATGCTCACAAATATTTAATTCACGCTGTCTCATCCAATTTACCTCGTGATCTGGATACAATTCAGGAATCTCACCAGGAGATTCGATTGTACAAGATAAACAACTTCTCATACATCGGGCTTTGCATATTCCGCCACAGAAAAGATGTGTTGTTTACAAGGAAGAGCTCATGAAAGCTCATTTAACTCAACTGATGAGCTATTCTCCAAGAATGAGAGTGACACAAATGGAGTCATCTTCAGTCAACGTCTGCTAGGAGAACAAAAGCCTTGTTTTGAGTTTGTGTTTGCTGTACTCACCAGGATGGGAAGGCTGGGGATGCACAGACAATTCGGAGGCCTACTCATACAGCTTCCAGCTCCTCTCCACCCTGCTGCTGTGTCTCAGTAACCTCATGTTCGTCCCGCCTGTGGTCATCGCAGTCCGCAGCCACTTCCTGCTCGAGGCTTCTGTCTACATCTTCACCATGTTCTTCTCCACAGTAAGTGATCGCTTGAAAGTTGACAGACAGGTGGATTGATATGATTTATGTAGGAAGATGCCATCCACTGTAAAAGGTCAAAACTAATAAACTGCATCACATTTATGGTGATATGCAACAGGAGCACACTGCTGCAGTGCTACTGCGAGTGTGAGTCTGAAAAATCCTGCAAAAACCTAAAGAAAAAGTAAAGTTAATATTTAAAATATTATGGACAAATTGGTGGCTGTTCAGACACTTCAGAAACATTTTTTAAATGTATTTTGCAAGAATTTTAGTGAATTCTTGGAGATATTGCATTGTTTTTTCCAGTGATGTTATTGCGTCATTTTAACCCTACTACCTTTTGTCCGTCCTCTGGCAGTTCTACCATGCATGTGACCAGCCGGGCATTGTGGTCTTTTGCATAATGGAGTATGACGTTCTGCAGTTCTGTGACTTCCTTGGCTCGCTCATGTCAGTGTGGGTCACCGTCATCGCCATGGCCAGGCTGAAGTCCATCATTAAACAGGTATCTTTTACAGACAACATACTTCATTCTAGTGGAGAATACAGTTGAAGCGTTATTTATGTATGACCGAATTAAATTATAATAAGAAGTCCCAATGTTGTACCCCGTAACTAGAAATATGTTTGCCTTTATGATTTTCTGCTTGTTGACATAATGCACCGCACCGTGTTCGTGGGTCACTGTAGCCCTGCTGAGCTCCAGGATGGAGCGGGGAAGTGTGTGTCTGTGTGTGTGCCAATAAATGAGGCTGAGAGAGGGAGAGGGGGAGGACCTGTGGGAGGTCGAGTGTACGAACATCTGCTGTCCTCTAGAGTTTTCATTTTTGCTGAGCGCTGCAACCCGCAGCCACTAATCAAATGGTACACGTGGGGACTGGCAAGTGCAACAGTGTGTTTGTGTCTAGACAGACAGGGTGAGTGTTTGTATTTTTGTGTGTTTGTTGGTTGACTTGTCAAAGAATGACCCCAGAGCGCCTGATTGTTTGCGAGGCTTCCATACAAATAAATCTTTAAATTTCACAACTGCCTCAAGGGAGCTGTTAATCCGCTCTGACTCAAGGTTAATGTGCCTCGATTCAAATATTAGACAACACTTAACGTGTCTTCTTTATTATCAGTCCCTTTTGTAGTTTTAGCTTCATTTCGGTTTTTGATGACTGCACTGTACTCTAACGTACTAAGCTCACCAACTAGAAAGTGAAGTGCGGACCTCTGCCGCGGTGAAAAGATTGTGGTCTGCATATCAAGTGAAAGAATTGCAGACAAAGAACAGTTTGAATTGGCTTTTAGTCACATTGTTACACGTATAAGTGTAATCACCAAAAGTGGGACATTGGACAAATGCTCACAAAAATGCCAAAATAATGAATTATTTATTGCTAAAAGCAGTGTATATATGTGTATGTATATATATATATATATATATATGTGTATGTATATATATATATATATATATATATACATACACATACACATACACACACACACAATATAGAATTTGTCATATTTTAGAAATAACAGCCTACCTCCAAATATTGCCTACTTCCAATTAACACACCAATCTCTTTGTGGTTTAAATAAATAAACGCTCCAGTTATAGTTATTTTATGCCTATTATATTTGTGTGTGGCTGCACATTAATGGCCATTCATGGACCGCTATTGCCTCTTTCTTGTCAGTGCGTGCACTGCTGATTGCAGAAACTGCTCACCTAAACACGGTTCTACACGCTAATGCAAATGTTGGACCGCTACAGTTGCATTACACAATACCGGTGTCTAAAAAGATGTGTGAATGTAAATGACAGATAAAAATAATTCTCCTACTTGAATCCCCACAAGCTCGCCCATCACAATGACAGATAATGATTCATTACTGTGGCCGCCAGTGAGCGGTCACGCGTCCGTGCTTGCGTACAGTACACGGATACGTGCGTGTTTGCCTGCCTGCTGTCTGACCCAGCGGTGCAGCATGACTGATGACTGCTGCCGCACCACCCAGCTCCCCTCCTCCCTCGTCTATTCCAATTAGTCCTGTTCTCCTGCAGGCGGGTCATCCCTTTCATGCTTGGAAAAAACCCTAAATGTGTCTTCACGTTCCCCAGCAGACTGAACGCAGACGTGTGAGGCGTATCTTATTGATTTTCCCCCCATTGCCTGTCATTTTATCTTTCCCTACATGCTGGTGGCTTTGTGTCAAATTGTGAGCTTGACAAAAAAAAAAAAAAAGAGAAAATGAGAAAAGTTAAGCTGGTGTTATTTATAGATTTTGCCTCACGTCCTGCTTTCTGTGCTTTGTTTTCATTGTTGTGATGGGCCTCTCACTTCAAGAGTGGAGGCTCCCTTCATGTATTAGTTAGAGGTGTACAGTAGATTTTTTAAAATAATATATCGTTAAACTTGGCCACCAACCACTGTACTGGAAAAAGTACTGCTCCTTACATGTTGTGTACTTTTTTTTGCCTTCAGTTTACCTTCTAACGCCAATTTAACCTTCATAGAGAGCACATAATCAAAGTGACTAGAATTACCTATCTAGTATGTTTACACATGACATGATAACTTGTTGTTAGGCAGAATTCATGGGATACAATCACAATCCATCCGTTTTCTTACTCTTATTCTAGGTCGGGTTGCAGGGGTACCAGCCTTAGCAGGGAAGCCCAGACTTCCCTCTCCCCGCCTACTCCCGAGGCGTTCCCAGGCCAGTTGAGAGACATAGTCTCTCCCGGAGGTGTCCGCGAGGCATTCTAAGCAGATGCCCAAGCCACCTCATTTGGCTCCTCTCAATGCAGAGGAGCAGCAGTTCTACTCCGAGTCTCTCCCGGATGACAGTGCTTTTCACCTTAAGGGCGAGACCAGCCACCCTGCAGAAGAAAACTGCTTGTACCCGCGATCTTGTCCTTTTGGTCACTACCCAAAGCTCATGACCATAGGGTCAGGAGAATCACAATCTTGTTACACAAACAAAGACATTACTACAAAAACAACACAAAGTTTAAATATGCACAACATTCACATTTCTCAATTCAATCACAACTTAAGAAAAACAAACAAGTTAATTTTGCCACAGTGCCCCCTGCTGGATCTAGGTGGGTAGTAATGCATTTGTTTCTAATACAGTCCTGATCAAAATGTTAAAACTACGTCTGTCAAACAGAAGTGTCCTTTAATGGCACTATGTTTTGTTTTTTTACACGTGATTAACATCTTGTTTGATCTTTGTCCCACACTGTGGTGTGTGGAACCGCAGCAGCGGTAGTTTTTTGTAGAGCTAGAAGCGGGAACAAATATTGAGCAGAAATGGGCCAAGAAAGGTATTTTCAATAGCAAGATTAGTTTCAAAGCCCTGGAGGTTGGCTCGCTCAACAAGACCAACATTATTTGTGTCGCTGTGACTTGAATTGTCACAAACTACGTCGCTTCTGGGAGAAGAGGGAAGTTACTGGAGCACTGCACTTAATACAGTGGTACCTTGTTATACGAGAGTCCCATCTAATCTTGTTTTGCTTTAAACTGCTAGCTAAAAGAGGTTCGAAGCGTTAGCTCAAAGGGTTTCCTTGAAGAGGTTCTGGCAAACCGTCCGACACCTTAGAAAGAAGAAGCAGCTCCCAGTTCACGCAGTTTGCTGTATAGTGGGGACGGAGGCCTGCTGACCTCGACTGAGGATATAGTCGGTCCGTGGAAGGAATACTTTCAGGCCCTTCTCTATCCCACTGACATAACTTTGGTAGAGGAAGCAGAGTCTGAGGACACGAACGCGGACAGTTCTATCACCGTGGCTGAGGTATCTGGGGTAGTTAAAACACTCCCCAGATACCTAGATGATTTTCTCCTTGAGTTCCTCAAGTCTCTGGATGTTGAGGGACTGTCTTGGTTGACACATCTCTTCAACATTGCATGGATGTCGGGAACAGTACCCCCTGTACTGGCAGACCGGGGTGGTAGTCCCCCGGTGACCATAAGGTGTGCTCCAACTATCACTAGGGGATCACACTCATAAGCCTCCCTGGGAAAGTTTATTCCAGGGTGCTGGAGAGAAGAGTACTACTGTTGGTTGGAGCGTGAGGTCGACAGACAGATCGGTGCAGTGTCTGCAGTAATGCGGTCGCTGTACCGGACGTGGTGTAGGCAGAGCTGAGCTGGAAGGCAAAGCGCTCTGTTTACCGATTGATCTATGTTCCCTCCCTCGCCTATGGTCATGAGCTATGGGTCATGACCGAAAGAACAAGATCGCAGCTACAAGTGGCGGAAATGAGTTTCCTCCGTAGAGTGGCTGGAGAGATTGGGTGAGGAGCTCGGCCATCCGGGAGGAGCTCAGAGTACAGCCGCTGCTCCTTCACATCGAGAGGAGCCATTTATGGTGGCTCGGGAATCTAGTCCGGATGCCTCCCAGACGCCTCCTTGGTGAGGTGTTCCCGGCATACCCAGCCGGAAGAAGGCCCCAAGTGAGACCTAAGACACGCTGGAGGGACTATGTCTCACAGCTGGCCTGGGAACGCCTTGGTGTCCTCCCGGTGGAGCTGGAAGAGGTCGCCGGAGAGCGGGAAGTCTGGACTTCCCTACTGAGACTGCTGCCCCCGCGACCCGGACCCGGATAAGCGGAAGAAAATGGAATGGAATGGAATGCCAGCAAAAATGTAGGCTAGGAGCTGCCAGTTACCGGCAGAGCCGATGAGAGCTATTTGGGGCGCAAGCTAAAGCTATTACAGCGATCGTATGTACAGTATAGCGATCACATTTATCTTATTTAGTATGATTTGTGCAAAACTATGACAGGAACAACATCAAATTAAAAGCACTAAATAAAAACAGAATCACCATCCACCTGGCAATTGTTTTTCATAGAGCTTGTGTAGCACCAATATGCACATTAGAACTGACTAAGGTCATCAGATCTGACCTTTAAACACTGC
>QODF01000168.1:1969578-2049282 GCA_024372805.1 Oostethus manadensis
AAAAAAAAAAAAAAAAATGAAAATGTTCCCCCAAAAAAAGGAATCCGTAATGAGTTCTGTAATGAGAATTCTTGTTATGTTGTTCTTGTACGTCTCTTCAGTAATTTGAATGATATTATTAGTGGATGAAGTACAAACAGGCTTTTTGTGTTGTGGCTGTTTATGCTATTTATGTATTTCATTTTGGGGCCTCTTTTCATTTATTTGATGGCACCACCGGGCCTACAATCTCCTAATAAAAATGGTTTGAGCACGCTTGCCAGTGTTTCCAGGAGGCTAGTTAGAATGTTTCTCCAGGTGATGAAGATGGCTTCACAGAAGGCATCCAATATATTAGATAGCATTTATAGACCAAATAAAGTACTAGTGTTTTGATAATACATAATGCCAATTATATATTATAATGGATTTTTTTTTAAATAGATTTAAATTGTTTTTGTATTTTCTCACAGCCAATTCACACTGTCTGCAAAACATTGGCAGCATTTCTTGACATGCTGGCTTTTCAGGTGTATTAAAGAGCAAGCATTTTTTTTTGCGATGTATTAAACCAAATTCTCTGTGAACTCACACCATTTTCGTCAAGGTGTTGACACCAATGCACAGAGTGAACTCCCTTCCTGTCTGTTTGAAGTGAAAAGACAAGGAAAACAAACACATGGGTTAGCAGCACCAGAAATAGGGGAATCTTGATCAGTAGCAGAGGCTGGGGAGCAATGTTCAGTGTTAAGTAAGTACGTCCACAACTCTACTATTCGGTCCAGTCGATGATTCAGATCTCTACTACTAAGAATGGGCGTCATGCCGTCATATCGTATACGTGAGTTTTATTATTTGGGTTTAAAGTGCCTGATCATTTGCCCTGCGCCCCCTGCCTTGCTCTCATTTGTACCGCTACTGCACTGGAGGCATGGTGGGTCCAAGGGGACAACAACAGTGACCGAGATGAAGGAAGTGGTGATCGAACCGCTGCTCCCCATTATGTAATCGTCTATAACAGGGGTGTCAAACTCGTGCCATGGAGGGCCGAGACCCTGCAGGTTTTCTTTCCTGTCGGTCACTAAAGCAGGTACTTTAATTGATGAGCTCCTTCCCTCAAATTGAAGGAGGTGTTGATCGATAAAATCACCTGCTGTAGTGACCCGCTGGAAAGAAAACCTGCAGGGTCTCAGCCCTCCATGGCCTGAGTTTGACACCTGTGATATATAATACAGAATATGCTATTTATTTATACTTATTTATTGATATACAATACAGGCCAAAAGTTTGGACACAACTTCTCATTCGTGTGTGTTTTTTTATTTTATTTTATTTTATTTTCCAGAAAATGCCTAAACTTTGAATGTATCCCCAACTGAGTGAGAAAGTGTGTCCAAACTGTTGGCCTGTACTGTCTATATTTTCATTATTCTTATTTATAATAGTGCAAAAAAAAAAAAAAACATGTCACACTTCCCAATCAATTGCAGCTGAGCATTATTATTTTCAAAAAGGCAGCGCATGTAATGGACGTTTTTTGGACAGGTACGATCGCTGTAGTGTGACTTTGGGGTTCTGCACCGGACCTACTCGACACAGCTGTGTTTGCAGTGACGTTGATGCATGTGGTTGTTGTTTTTTGTCCCCCCCTCAAGGTGCTTTATTTGCTAGGGGCCATGTCCCTGTCTATGGCTTTACAGCTGGACCGTCACGGTCTGTGGAACCTGCTGGGACCCAGTCTTTTTGCTCTGGGCATCATGGCCGTGGCATGGGTAAGTCAAATATTTACTCTCTCTGTAGTGCATTTGTACCTACCACATTTCGTAAACAAGTTCAGTGGTTTCATGCTGTATTCATGACGCTCCTTAGATGCCTGTTAGTCATATTTAGGTTCAAGCTAGTGCAGTGGTGGGCATCTTTGGCTTTACAAGTTCTCTACTTCCTCATGCTCATGGAAGTAATCCGTCGCATGTATGTGGCTAAAAACTGACCAGTGCAGCTATTTCACACTACCGCTGAGGGGCTTCCACAAGTTGCGCAGCCTGTGGGTATTAGTCATGGTTTGTAGTTCCATTACAAGTCATCTTGTACTTTCACTGACATATCTGTCAGACATTATGTGCTCCCTGAACTGATACCAAGGAAAAACAGTTTTTCAGGCTGACAAAAAGACATTTGACAGGAGTTGGAGAAAAGAGGGTGTGTGGCTTCCTTGGAGAAAGCCATGTGAGTGTACGAGTTTTGTAGGCTGGAGAGAAACAGTGGAAGTTGAAATGCAGCACCTTCCACTTTTTGCCCAGAAATAGAAGACAGCATATTATATCATAAGCAGGAGTCGTAAAGGTAGCCTTTTATTTCTGTGCTATGTTTGGTCTTTGAGGAATTGATATTTGCTAACCAATGAATGAATGAATGAATGAATTCATTTCATCACCTACGTGGAAAATATTGATGAATTTGTGCAAATATATGTTAGCGTTCAGCATCTTTTGTTGAGGTTGTTCCTGATGACTTCTTGACATTTGTTGTCTGACACCTGTAAAGTGCAAGTGGGTGGGCCTCGCAATGAAATCTGCAGAATACAAGCGCACGCCTCTCGTCTGCGCCCATTAAACCGTGACAGATAAGTCACTCAGATGTTGCCGCGGCAATAAAGCAAACACCGACAGGCCCACGACGGCACGGATTGAGCGATAATGTTGTGGTCTGAAAGCACTTTGATTGCGTGACTCCTCATGAGGCGGCTCGGTCCGCTTTCTTGGCTTGGTGCGTTTTCAACAAAAGCGAGCGCCTTCATTTCAACTCTGCAGAGGCGGCCATAGCGCGCGCTTCTAGACACAACCGACTTAGATCAGTCAAGTGCAGGGCACCGAGCGTCTGCAGCTTTGCAGGAAGCGTTGTGAGAATCGAGGTCTAAATCTGTCAACGCCAAACTCTCTAATTCCCCCAACTAAATGAGCTTCCTGACTTATGCATAAAAAGGGCGTCGCAGTCCAAACAGACAGTAAAAAACAGCAGGATTCTCTCCACTTGGCTTCACATAAATTATTACTTTAATCTCATATGGTAATTTAATCAGAACCACTTTCCAGATGGAATACACCTCATTATTCTGGTCACTCGTGGGTGCTTTATATCTGTCTTCACAACCTATACTTTAACGCCTGGAGAGGAATATAATGCAAGCCATCAGTGTTTATGAAGTGGGAATTAGGGGGGAATACAGTAATCATGCATTCTGTAGCTGGTGTTCAGAGAGAAATGAAAAATATGCCTGCTCAGCATTTTATTGCCTTTCTGGGCCACTTATAAGTGGATGAGAATATTCCGTATTAAACTTAAAGTGACATTACCACGCATCGCAGGAGAACAACAAAGCACAAATAACAGAATTAATTAGGTTTCATGGCAGCTGAGGTGCAGTGTTGCAGTTTAAAACATCTATCGTGACCACAATCACTTTGTGGACTTGAGAGAAAACCTAAAACTCTCCTCCAGCTCGACTACTTTATGCTCATTAAACTCAAAACGTAAGAACATTTCAAATGGAAAGAAACGGAAATGCTTTTTCTTATCGGTCCCTCGGCTGTTCGTTTTCAAAACGCCATTGGAAAGACAAACGGAGGACTCCTGTAGCTGGTTATATTTGTATTATCATAACTATTATTACCTTACTCCTATATTTGACTTATATTAGGAATCGATTTGTTGCTAATATTGGTAATTATTTTTGAAACAGCAAGATTGTTGCAAACTAGAGCTATAAAATCCCTCATTTCTTTCATTGAATGCTGTAATATATTGTGTGTGTGTGTGTGTGTGTGTGTATATATATATATATATATATATACACAGTATAATATGTATGTAATATATATTCTTTCATTGAATGTTGTAATGCTGGTGAACACATCACAGATATGACTTACAGTATCTTGCAGAGCCCTTGAGGGGACATAGAAAAAAAAAAGAAATTGATGGGTTAGAATTGAAAAAAAAAGATAAGATCTTTATAAAACTTCTGAGAGATGACACGACACAATGTGAAGAAGTTACAGGACACTTTCAGTCACAGCTTGTTTCTACGTTGCAAAAATTGTGAGGGAATGCGTCATTGAATTTCCATCATCAGCATTTGCTCATCCCTCACTGCCCAAATGTAGAGGTGATACCGTAACTGTAGGAACAAGTTTTCAGTTCCAGAGCGTTAAATGTTAAATCTTAGGAGGTAAGCTCTCTTCTACACATGTGCAATATACTTCTCCCACCCCGTCCCAAAAAACATAATCAATAACTTATGTGATATCCATGGTACAAGTGGATGTAAGCCCTATTTTCATGGGTCCACAAATTATTGTAATTTTTTTCACTATTGGAAAATATATTTTGTGAAAAACTGTAAGAGTGAAGCTGGGAACTGGAATTACTGTATGCATGTATGCAAATCTCCAGGCCCCCCAGATATAATACTGTCTTGTGGTGGATCCAATGTGATTTTGTAACAGTGTGTCCAAATACGATAAACCCATCAAAAATGTGTCTATGGGCTCCTCAGACAGTGCGCACCATCCGCCGACGGCGATGCTACCCGCCCACCTGGAAACGCTGGGTGTTCTTCCTCTTCCCGGGCACCACCATCGCCACTTCGGCCGTGGCCCTTTACGCCTTCGTGGAGACGGAGGAGAACTACTTCTACATCCACAGCATCTGGCACATGCTGATTGCGGGCAGTGTGGGTTTCCTCCTCCCGCCTCGCACTAAGCCCGACTCCAAGGTGACGCCGCTGAAGCGGAGGCGAGGCTGCGGCTACCAACTGTGCGTCAATGAGCACGAGGAACTGGGCCTGGTAGACCCAGCCATCATCACCATAAATAGCATCTGCACCAGCTGATAGACTCCTCCCACCTGCGCCCCCACTCCTGTTACCTTGGAGACACTTCATTGCCTTCTTTTACTTGGGACGTTCACTCTCGGGAAATAAGCCACAGAACTTGAAGAACTGAACTGTACATACTTTTATGCTGGTAACACGTATTGTTTGAGTTACTCTTCTTCTCGTCATGGTCACTGTCCCCGTGAAGCGACGCTTTTCCACGCCATTGAGGTTTGCTTTGACTGCTATCTACAATGTCCGAGCAGGAGCCTTATTGATTTTGAATAAATCCAACACACAACAGCCGCGGGGGCAGAGATGAGGTCAAAGGTTGCTTCAGGCCACGACGAACCGTCCCACTTTATGAATTATTGTCAAAACAAGATTCTTATTGTTTTTAACGGCTGACTGGTGAAAGCCACGTTATGAACACACCAGAGAATCTCACCTACTAAGGGCGAAATACTTTAAGAAGCAAGAATTGCATTGTTTTTATTGTTTAATCTTCCAGTCTGATCAATTACTTCCCTGCCAGGATTGCTTTTGATGGACAAAAGACACGGATGACCGAGGCAGATGAAGGTTTAGAGATCCAGGTCAGAACCCTTTTGTTTTTACTCGCCCACTGACAACAACGACAAAGGCAGCTAAGATCAAAGGTCAAGTCAGTGCCACTATTTTGTTTCTATCCCATCATGAGGTCAAAGGTCAGGTGAGAACGCGTTACTGACCATTTTCAAAGCTTTCAGGGATTCTTTTTCCACCGCCAGCCCTTCTGATTTTGAGTCTGATGCCAGGATGCTGTCCCGTTGCTCTCCAGCGTTCGCTTGGCGGGGACGTCACACTGCGGTCGCTTTTGTAAGTTACCTTCCATCAACCAAGTGCAAGTATTCCTGGTGTATGTACTGTACAGTAGAAGTATTTCCTATGACATATGGTGTGTACTGTATTTTATACACAGGCTTGTTTGTTTGTGAATATGCATTGAAAGTCAAGGCTGCTATCTGATAGTGACTGTAAAGCTGCTTGTGTTCCTTATTTACTATTTGGTACGTTCCACTCAGTACAGCAGAGGCTTTCAAAGCGAAGGCCAGTGACTGACGTAGAACCGGATCGAACATTTAAGGTTACACTGACACGGGGCGCCTTCCACTTAACAGGGCTTACACTCATTCTGGCTACGTGTCTGTGCTATCACTTCATAACAACACTGCATTACTGCAACTTTCCTGTGTTTCCGGATTGTCTTCATTCATTCTGTTCATTTCTATGTAGTGCAGTGGTTCTCAGTTATTTTCTGACATGCCCCCCCCCCCTAAGGGTGAGAAACTGCCAACATGTATTTATTTATCTGTACTGTACAGACAGATCTTGAAACCGAAACCAGAAAAATGCAACAAAATGGAGAACCGTGAAGCATACAAGCGTATTCAGTCAAACTGCATGCTGAGTTTGATGAATTTGTACATGTTGGCAGGTCTGCAGCAACACTGGAAGTATTTCCTGCCTCTCCCGGCCTGCCCCCGACAGTTCACTCCCCCTTTATTCGCTGTAACGCAAGGTGGCGGTTATCGTTAATACTCTTGGGGGATAATGCAACACAGCTGGATTGTGTAAGTGTGCCCTCACTAAAATAATTGATGACATCTCATGGCAAGGCTTTTAAGAAATGCCATTTTAGCTTTTTACTTGGTAACGATTTATTTTGAACATGGAGGTCGGAGTGAGATTGGGTATTCGTGCCAACGTACGCAACACTACATAATTCTATCCGCCCATTCTCTGCTTATCCTCGTTAAACAAAAACAAAACACTGTACGACGCCATTGTTGTTTCCGTCTTTGCAGTTTTAGCGCATGCACGTCTGTAAAGGGGGTGGAGCTATGACGCAAGCGTTTTCATAGAAGGTGGGGAGAGGCCGTAACCGTGGAGCTATGGAGACGCTAAGGAGACCCGGTTTCAAAAGTGTTTGTTTACAGACCCAGAAAACGCCAACTTTGTGTGGGTGATGCGCGGGTGTGGTAGCGTAATTGTGCGTTTAGGTCTTCGTCTGTATGTTTGTATGCTCCTAAATGCGCTCTTAGTCAAGGTACCGCTTTATCTCCTCTATTCCTCTTAATAAGCACCGCGCTGTTCCTTAATGAGGTTTTCGGAGGCACAAGTGTCGGAGGAATTTTTTTTGTGTGTGTGTGGTTCTTTTAAATAAATACGGCTGCAAAAAAGTGGCAAGTGCCAGAACTTTGATAAAGACGTTTGCGCCATTACAATAGAATTGTAATGTAAAAGTTCATAGTCAACCCAGGTTGCAAGGGGGGACGTTTTAAGGGAGACACAGTGGGCCGGGCCTGTGTATGTCATGCTGATTGTACCAGCTGCTCAAGTTTACAATAAAGATCATGTGAGAAAGTTTACAGCTCTACCCTTTCACTCGTTATAAGATGAGTTTGTAAGGAATTCGAATGTCTTCCTTTCCCTCCCCTTTTTCCTGCACTCATCACCGTCAACACCAGCATGTCTTTCATTAAGACAAAAACGTTCGTTTATCCATTTCATTTATCACGTCCACGCATTGTTGTCTGCATGGAAAAATGATTCTGTCTGGAGCACATTATGGTAAGTGGACTTCCATCATTTCTCATGGTAAAAGTCCCTTGGTTTGGAGTTCATCTGACCCACGTTTCCACTCCACATCACATGTTTACATAATTGAAGGAGTAGGAAGAAGCGGAGTTTACAATAACCAACCCTCCATAAAACATGTAATACACAATCTGCCCTCTTGGCACATTGTCTCGCTCGCTCATCATATATCCCGTATCCTCGTAATGAAGTTGACCCAAATATATGAGAAGGTTGAATAACTAAGACACTCTTTTGGGGAAAAAAATGTGTTCACTTTCTTAGCTGATTTACTGCTTCATTGACAAGCTTTATTGTAAAATAAATATATCTTCTCATGAATAATAAATATATATAATAAAAGTACCTCCTCTGACACTTTTTTTTCCGTGGCTGCATTTCCATGTCATTGGTGTGTGTGCCAGGAAGAAAAACTCTGACACATTTGGGCCCGCCTGTTGGTTGCATGTATTAATCTCCCCGGAATATAAGACACCCCGGCTTTTTCAGACTTTTTCTAGAGTGTATTGAATACAATACGATATTTCCTCAAGCCACTGCGCCTCACATTTTGAAAACCGCTGCAGTAGAGTCACGGGATGTGACGTGTATCACTTTTATCTTGGATTCTACGGTATGTTTTGCACAAGGACAAATAAATGTCACCATCATTTTCATCGCAAATGTGAAACTAGTTGTCATGTGGAATGTTAGACTCTCTGTTGCAGCGGAAATGTATCGCTTTCACGTGAATGTGCTGATTGAAGAAGAAACAAGGGGGAGGGGGATTGTTGTGATGATTTCAGAACTCAAAGTAGGACCTGGCCTCTTTTACTCATCCTCTGACAGGACCTGTGTGTCACCACATTCATAAACAATAAATGTTTTCTTTCTTTGCCTGGCTTTTCACTGCAGCCTTCCAAGCTTTTAAAGGGCGAGCTGTTGAGAACATCACATCGCAATCCGTGGCCCTAATGGAAGCCCGTGGTACTCAGGGAGCCAGATGAAACGCTGTCAACAGCGTTCTTGCAGGAATATAGCAAGAGATGAATAATTCCCCTGCAGAGCGCCACAACAAGCGTCTCTGCTCTCTCCTTATATAAGACAAAAAGCTTTATGACTATTTGATGTTTGCTTTATTAGGTGTGCAGCTTTTGGATAGGAAATGATGACAGAGGAGCCTTTCAGCACATTGTTTTTTTTTTGCACGTCTTTACTCTGGGGAGAAAACTGCAATAGCAACGCTATTTATGAGCTTTTCTGCTGTTTGTTATTTTGAATTTACTGGCTGCATAAACTAACGAGAAGATGCATCAGAAATTCGGCGTCCTCAGTTTTTATTGACACCGTCAGAGAGGTATTCATCTAGAATGATGTTTATTGTCGGGGTTGTCGTTTGCATTGCGTTGTGCTGAGAGCTGTTTCTAATCATTTGGTTACCGTATTTATCACATGATTAGAAAAAGCTTTAAACATATAACTCAATTTTTTGTATTCTAGAATTATTCAGCCAGCTTATTAAGAAATTAAAATTTATGAAAGTACGAGCACAGCTAATAGTAATACTAATAAAGTATTGTTATTAGACATCATTATTAATAATTATTAATATTAATCTCAGTATTTTGTTGCTATTTATCATCAATAGTAATGCATCATTAATTTCAATATAATTTAAATGCATTATGTATTTTAATTAAAATAATACAAAAGCAAAAAAAGTAAAAAGTAAGTTTCTACACCACTTGCAAAATACAGCCGCTCTAGTAAATAAAAATATATTTTAAATAATATTTTTCTTTAGCTGTGCTTAATTATACTTTTATATTTTAAGCACTGCATTATTTTTATTTTTTATTATTTTATTTGTTATTATTATTAATACTTTTCTTGCCAGAAAAAAAGCAGAAAAGGAGACACAGAAACTGACGGAATAATTCTGGGATCACATATTATTTTAATGTGTGCAACTGTACATTAATCACACAAAAATGTAGATAATAAAATAAAATGAGCCAGTGGCAGACGAGAGGTAATGCATCAGAAAGTACTGCCATCTTTTTCTCCTGATTTCTATTCTGTCTCCTCATGTTTATCTGCCTTCTTTACATTTAGGACTGTAACAGCAAATGTATGAAAATAGCCCATGTCATCAGAAAGAAACAAAGTGGCACTGCTCTTCTTTTTAGTATCCATCATGTAATAAACGCCCCCTCTCACAAACACCCAAGGCTATTCAGGAGGAGAAAGTACATCTTCTACAAAAAAGAAACACAGCTTAAATAAATGAAAAAAATGGTGTGAAGTAAGTACTTGAAATAGGAAAGTCCGTCTTCTGTGTGTCAGAGGAGCGTCCTTGATGCCAATGTGTGTGTGTGTGTGTGTGTAATGGCACAAATGAGACCACAAGGTCTTCCACTACAGTAAGACTGACAGTTCAAACCATAGATGAAACCGCAGATGAAATGAAAGTGACAAGACATAGAAGAACCTTGAGCACCAAAACAACTCCAGCCTGCAACATTTACATGTTTTTTCCCTACAAACCACAAGCACCGATTCTTTGCAAAGGAGGAGAGCCATGCAGGTGTACCTAATGACCTGTCCATGAGTGTATCGACCTGAAACCATCCATCCGTTCTTTGCCTATGCCGTTTTTCCTCATTAGGGTCACCGGTGAGCTGGAGGCTGTCCCAGCTGACTTTGGGCGAGAGGTGGTCAATCGCGGGGCACAGATACACAACCATTCACTCACACGTTCACAGCTAGGAACAATTAGTCTCCAATGAACCTAACGTACGTTTTTGGAATGTGGGAGGAAAACCACACAAGTATGTTGAGAGGACGCAAACTACACACACACACACACACACACACACACACACACACACGTTCCAACACAGACTCAAACCCAGTGAGGCAGACGTGCCAACCGCTCGTTTACGCTGCTACCAGGAATCTCATCCCTCACCATTTCATGCTGATGCGTGTTGAATATGGCCTATTATAAGGCAGAAATATGCATATGAATGCACATTTTACAAATATTTTGCCTAAATTCCAAAATCCAGCCATCGATTTTCTATGCCGCTTATCCTCATTAGGGTTGCGGGGTATGCTGAAGCCTATCCCAGCTGACTTCAGGCAAGAGGCAAAGTACCCCCTGGACTGGTCGCCAGTCAGTCGCCGAGCACCTAAATGATTTTTCAAGCATAAAAATGGCTAAAAGAAGTACAATACAACAAATAGGCTGTGGTTGTGTCTGTATGTCTACTGTTTTGGGTAATAGGAAAAAGTAAAGAGAACTATAGGGGTGGTATTTCATGCCTAGATGATAACTTCTAATAATTATTCCTATCTAATAAGGTTACAACCATATTTTGGTATAGGTACAGCATATAGGTCGTAAGCATATAGGTTTTATATGCTCTATGAAAATATTCCATTTAATGACTCTTTTGTCATGGAAATTCACTTATCAGGGTTGTGTGTGAAACCATTCAACATTTTTTTAAGCCGCTTACTCCTCACTCAAGTTGCAAGGGTATGTTGGAGCCTATCCCAGCTGACTTTGGGCAGCACGCAGGGCACATACAGTACGGACAAACAATCGTTCACATTCACGTGGACAATCTAGAGTTGCCAGGTAACCTAGCACGCATATTTTTGGAATGTAGGAGGAAGCCGGAGTACTCAGAGAAAACCCACACAGAGATGTCCAATGGGAATTTTTTAACCCTAAACCCTTCAAACTTTTGACTGTGTGGCCAAGATGCTAACCACTAGGCGGCCACCAGTCTAAAACCAATTAGGTGCATAAAAACGAGGAACGTACCGTGGAACCTCAAAAACAAACTTTGGCTCAGTGAGCATTTACAAGTGTTTTGCAGAAACGCATGACAGGGAATGAGAGGTAGGAAAATGGTACACACTACTGGTGGGAGAAGGTCAGTGTGTTGCAAGTCTCAAGTCTGAAGTCATAGGCTTGACATTTTTGAGTCCTTCCAAGTCATAAGCTGTGTTTAATGTCTCCCAAATCAAATGCAATTTTTAGTGTAACAATCTATTACATCTGACAAATGCAATTAATGCATTTGGAATTGTTTTGTTTTATTAGGAGTGGTATGATAAGACTTTCACCCTCGTTTGCTCTTAATTAACAGATGCATTCAATGAGGCACATTCTGTTGGAAAATCTGTTCTCTTTCTGGAAATGACACAACAATGGTGATGTTAGTTGAAAGACACATTCTACTCGACACAATTACATTTGTAGTATTTTCAAGTCCTCAGACTAAAGTCTGACGTCAAAGTCCAAATCGAGTTGCAAGTCGTAAATGATACTGTCAGGTCGAGTCCAAAGTCATCAAAAAATTCGAGTCCATACCTGTGGTACGTATCGTTTCAGTCCTGGCTGCTTAGCACAACATGGCTAAAGAGACAATAACAAACACTCACCTCCCAAGCAGACAAGAGTCCTCCCTCTGCCCTAACAGCCACTAACTTCTTTTTACACTTGGATGACGTTTAAAAACCCAAGCGCCGCAATGCATTTTAGTCAAGTTTAATTTAGCTGCAACTTATCTGTACACTTCTATGACAGTTAGGAATGTTATGATGTCACTTGATGGCGGGATAGGCTCCAACTCAGGTATTGAATGACTGAACAATTACTTCTAACTTCTTATTACACTTGAATATGACAGCTAAGAATGTTGAAATGTTATTAAAGCTTTTATGATGGTGACCATTTGACATTGGAACAGACTATTTTTATTTCCAGGGCAAATAGCTTTCTAATAAAGGTAGTTCATTTGATCACCAGTTAACAGTCCTCGGAGTGAAATTAAGGGTTTGTATATGTCTTGGACAGCCGCAGTGTTGTAAGGCAGATGGATGAATCCTCAGCAACCAGCAGATGCTCTCCAGGGTGCAAACATGACATCTCCAACTCAAAAGGATGAAGAATCAATTCAAATCTGGGCACACCGATTTGCCGTTGAAATGTTTGCCTCGTTTGGGAAGCTGGTTGAGCACAACCATCCGGGTCTTCCCTCCTCTTAATCCCCGCTAGCTGCTCGCCTCACCAGCCTGACTCTCATGTAGAAAAGTGGTGAGTTCCGAATGTAAATGAGAGATTTAGCAAACATCCACAAGGGAGATTAGAAGGTGGAAAAGAAGCGTTATACCCGCGCTTGTCGTGTTTATCGGTCGCAGCAATCCGACAAGCAAAACCGTGGCATGGCAACGTCTTTGCCTCTTGACATTTATCTGTGTCGCACATTGCACGGCTAACAACGGGGGGGGGGGGGGGGAAGAAGGCCCAGCAGCCAAGATAGCAATTAAGAGGAGATCAAGAAAGCGAGTGAAGATAAAAAAAAAAAGAGAAGACGCTGATAAAGACAGCAGACAAGCATAAGCCGGGAATTATTCTGTCAACATGTAAAATGACATCTTTTTGTCTTGGTTGACCCGAGTCCACTCCGAATTCTACCAAAGCATTCATCTCATATTTAAAAAGGAATCCTTTCTCTGTACGTAAACATGCATACAGTAGTGTACATGCTAGAAATGCTGCGTCTATGAAACAACGTGGAGTGTAAAGAAACAAAAATATTTTCTACATGTCTTGAAGGCATCCAAATGACTGCCTCCAGGGGCCCGTTGCACAACACTGGGATTAAGCAGGGATATACTGGGTGATCCTGGCTCAACTTATCCATGACCAAAAGGTGGGCTATGTTCTGACATAAGTTACCGTGGGGATTTATTCTGCGGAGTTATCCTGCTCCATCCCGTGCTAATGTCCAGGATCTCTTCAATCTCATCGCTTATCTCAATTGGTAGTCATCATAAATGGAAACCAGTAATGAATCCCATTCCACCACACCCACTGTCATTATTTCAACATTTGTCATCATGCGTTTCAGTCATTGTACATACATGGTTTACACTTACTATATCTAAAATACTGAAATACATACGCCTACCAGCGAGTGTGTATTTGTGCACTACTCAGGCGCAAGGAATTGCAAGTTGCTTGGGCTTTGGGCAAGCAATGACACTCTTGTTTTGGGTTGGTTGAGTTAAGACCAGTCATTTATCCCGGATGTCTGAATCCCACTTTATTGCAGCGGGCCCCAGGCATCCATACATATCACAACGTTAGATTAAAAATGCTGGCCTTGATGAAAAAAAAGTTTGCACCACGCTGGAGAGAAAAGACTACAATAAAAGTGGTTGTTGCCTTGGAAAGTTTGTTTTTAGCACATTTGGGAAGTAGCTCATCAGCCCGAAGGACTGAACAGCAATAAATCACATAAATAAAGCACGCATTGAGTCAACAATGACTTTGTTGACACATTTATCGCTGAACTAAGGAACTGTTGCCGGGAGATAAGGAAGAAAGTGGCTCCATAAATGATTTGCTGGCTTCTTCTGGAACATCACAGACGGAGTCAATAGAGGAGCGTGTGTGACTTGTCTTGTTTTTGGCCATGCTCATCATTCAAAGTCACAGGACATCGAAACAAAGTATGTTTTCACAGCAAAAAGACGCGTCGAGAGAGAGAAAAAAAAAGCGTCCAAAACGAGGCAGACGTGAACACGAAGCTTCACGTCTGCCGGTTGGCTGCACTCCGCCCCTCCCCCGGATGGCTGTCAGCACAAAGTGGACTCAAACGCATCAAGACGACAGGCTGGCCAAAATAGGTCATGCTGTGTTTCAGATGACGTGCGTGAACACTGACATGTGTCCCAGCGAGCGAGTGTGCGTGCTCACGATGCTACCGTAACTTTGTCCTTGCGGTTCACGCCTTTCTGCTGCTTAACGCACACACTCGTGTGCCGCCCGCCCGGATGACAAGGCCTTTAATTATCGACCCTCACTGTCAACACCGCCACTGTTGAAATGCCCAACATTCAAATGTACTCAGCAGGGCCCTGCTAGAATATCTGGGATGAGTACAATTAGACTAAGTGAAGGCGGCATCTTGAGTGTTATCAAAAAGAAACCTTGCTGACATTGGAGAATTCATTATTCCTGGCGACCACCCTCACATGTCCCAAAATCTTCATTCTAAAAATTGTCGTGTTGCATGACGCATAATGTGATAAAAATAGAACACTGCTCAAAAAATGTAGAGGTACACTTTTTAATCAGAGTATAGTAACCTGTCAGTCAAACGTCTGGGATTATGATCTGGTCAGTTAAGTAGCAGAGGGGGTTGTTAATCAGTTTCAGCTGCTTTGTTGTTAATGAAATCAACAACAGGTGCATCAGAGGGGCAACAATGGGTCAGACCACAAAACAGGAATGGTTTTCCAGTTTGAGGCCACTGACTCCTCATCTCTTTTGGCTGATTTTTTTTACTGACTGATTTTTCTACTGCTGTAGTTTTTCATTTGGCTTGGATCAACATCTCTGTTGATAGCATGGTGCGGTACCTGGACGCTACAGAGGTTGCACAAGTAATCCAACTCCTTCAGGATGGTACCTCAATACGTACCGTTGCAAGAAAGTTTGCGGTGTCTCCCAACACAGTCTCAAGAGCATGGAGGAGATTCCAGGAGAGCTGGACAGGGCCGTAGAAGGTCCTTAAACCCTCAGCAGGATTGGTATCTGCTCCTTTGTGCAAGGAGGAACAGGATGAACACTGCCAGAGCCCTCCAAAATGACCTCCAGCAGGCCACTGGTGTGAATGTTTCTGACCAAACAATCAGAAAAGGCTCCGGGGGTGGTCTGAGGGCCCGATGTCCTGTAGTGGGCCCTGTGCTCACTGCCCAGCACCGTACAGCTCAATTGGCATTTGCCATAGACCACCAGAATTGGCAACTACGCCACTGGCTCCCTGTGCTCTTCACTGAGAAGGCAAGTTCAACCTGAGCACATGCGACAGACAAGAAAGGGTCTGGAGATGCCATGGAGTACGTTAAGCTGCCTGCAACATCATTCAGCATGACTGGTTTGGTTGTGGGTCAGTGATGGTCTGGGGTGGCATATCCCTGGAAGGATACACACACCTCTTCAGGGTAGATAATGGCACCCTGACTGCTATTAGGTATTGGTATGAAATCTTTGGACTCATTGTCAGAACCATACCCTGGTGCAGTGGGATCTGGGTTCTTCGTGGTCAATGCGACAATGCCCGACCTCATGTGGCTAGAATATGCAGGCAGTTCCTGGAGGATGAAGGAATTGATACCATTGACTGGCCCCCACATTCACCTGACCTAAACCCAATAAATACCTCTGGGACATTATGTTTAGCTCCATCCGGCGCCGCCAGGTTGTTCCTCGGGCTGTCCAGGAGCTCAGTGATGCCCTGGTAGAGATCTGGGAGGAGATCCCCCAGGACACCATCCGTCGTCTCATTAGGAGCATGCCCCAACGTTGTCAGGCATGCGTACAAGCACGTGGGGGCCACACAAACTACTGTGAATCATTTTGAGTTGCTACAATGACATTTTGGCAAAATGGAGCAGTCTGCTGCAGTATTTTTTCACTTTCATTGCAGCGTATAATAGTATAGTATAATAGTTATTCATGGCCACATGGTGGCTGAGTAGGTAGCATGTTGGCCTCACAGTCAGAAGGTTCGAATCTCCGTTGGGCATCTCTGTGTGGAGTTTGCATGTTCTCCCTGTGCGTGTGTGGGTTTTCTCCGGGTACTCCGGTTTCCGCCCACATTCCAAAAACCATGCAAGTTAGGTTAATTGGCGACTCTAAATTGTCCATTAGAATGTGATGGTTTGTCTGCGGTGTACTCCACCCATAAACAGCTGGGATAGGCTCCAGCATACCCGTGACCCTAAAGAGGATAAGCAGTATAGAAGATGGAAGGATGGATAGTTATTCATAATATTTTTTATTTTTAGGTCGCACAGCTGCTGAGTGGTTACCATGTTGGCCACACAGGTACAAGATCTGGAAGATCTCGGTTCGAAACTTGCGCATCTCTGTGTGGAGTTTGCATGTTCTCCCTGTGCGTGGGTTTTCTCCGGGTACTCCAGTTTCCTCCCACATTCCAAAAACATGCATGTTAGGTTAACTGGCGACTCTAAATTGTCCATAGATATGAATGTGAGTTTGAATGCTTGTTTGTTTGTATGTGCCCTGTGAGTGACTGGCGACAAGTCCAGGGTTATTAGAGTTAACCCATATTATAAATAATTTTTGTGAAGTATGCCCCTTAATTTGCAAAATTCACAATCTGACCAAATATATCCCTTAGCTTGTAAAATTCTGCATGAGACAGTCATTTTGGGGGAGAATACTAGTATGTATAAAACTCAAAATTAGACCACATTTTTGGGGTTAACTATATCTGTTGTAGGGAGCACATACAAAAATTTGACCAAATTTAAGGGGGGAAATATGCATACAATTCTGAATTAGAACAATTTGCCCCCATAGCTCATAAAATTCAGAATTACGCCAAAGGTTTGTGGAAAAAAATGCTTATAAGTCAGAAATTTGTCATTTTAGAGGATCAATATGTCCTCTGAGCTCATAAAATTCAGATTTCTACCTAAATTTTGGAGTTAAATATGTCTCAAAAAACCCAATAGTAACTTTTTGCTTCATTTTTGTAACATTTTGCATGACTGACACCACACTACATCACCAGTCCAGTAAGCATCAAATGATCTTTTGCGGTGGCGACGTCTACCCATATCGCTCATGGGGAGAGTGGCTGCCGTCAAGATGATGGTTTTACCGAAAATTAATTATTTGTTTTCAATGATACCCACCAAACCATCCTCCAAGTGGTTCAAGTCACTGGACTCCCACATCTCTAAATTCCTTTGGAAAGACAAACCATCACGTATCAGCTTAAATACGTTAAAACAAACCAAAGGCAGGGGTGGTTTAGAGCTTCCGGACTTTTCTCAGTATTTCTTAGCCAATCAACTGCAATATGTCTCCAAATGGCTCAAACCGAGTTATCCAGACGAGCCATGGCTGGATATAGAGCAAGCACTGTGTGATGATCTAGCAATCTGTGATCTACCATTCATCAGTTCAACCATTAAACATCATAAATGTTACAAAAGTATGAACATCAGCTCCACTCTGACAGCTTGGTGGGAATTTCTTAAAATAAACAAATGTTCCCTCTATCCATGTAAGCTGACACCCATCTGGAACAACCCTGACATCCTACAAAATAAAAGAATGATAAACTTTCCTCTCTGGAAAAACAAAGGGATAAAACACTTAGATAATATCATAGTAGAAGGAAAGTTTGTGTCATTTGATACGCTCACCTCCCAATATGGAATCAGCAGCACCAAATTTTTAGAATACCACCAAATCAAATCTATAATAGGAAAAAAATACACGCCCAATCAATTGAACCTGCAAATGCCAACCAAGGTGGCAGAATTCTGTAACCTCTGCGCCCCAAAGTTATTATCAAAAATATATAGGCTTAACAATAAAGCAGAAGATTTAATACACCTACCGACTGCAAAATGGGAAACAGACCTACTCAGTAATTTGGATCAAAACACATGGATACAAATATGTTCAAATACATTTAAAATGACGAAAAACTTCAATCTACAGCTGATTCAGTTCAAAATTCTTCATAGGACTCATTATACAGGACAAAGGATGTTCAAGATGGGTCTCACAAAGTCAAATATTTGCTCACAGTGCACAAATAACTCTGTTGATAACTATATACATGCTGTGTGGTATTGTGCTCCTGTCCAAAGGTTTTGGCTTCAGGTATGTGAGGAGCTGTCCACTTGGTCCAGATGTAATATTCCAGCACACCCCACATTGTGTTTACTTGGCCATTTAGGTGGCATCAATATCGATAATAACACCTCACGTATGGTCCTTACTGCGTTATGCATCGCAAAGAAAACTATTCTCATGAATTGGAAAACAAAAGCCAATCTAAGTATGAACCAATTTAGGAACCTTTTATTAGATCATATCTCTTGTGAGACAATGTCTAGCTCTTTAAACAATCAATTTCATTCTCATTCACTCTGGTCCCCGGTGATTAGCTCTTTCACTTCACTCTGAGAGTTGGGCGGCTGGCGGAGGTGCCGGGGGTATACGGGCCGCTGGGGGTCCCTTGGGGAGGGGGGCTGGGCTACGCTGCTCTGCGGGGGACCGGTGTTTATCTCTGTGAGGCTGGGGTAGGTCTGGTGCCGAGACGACCGGTTGGTGGAGGGGCGGGGGACCGTGGGTTGGGGCCTGGGTCGTGGCCGTCGGGCCCCGGGCCGGTTGGCTGGGCTGGCTGGGTGTGGGTAGGGCGGCACTCCTGGGCCCTGGGTTCCGGGGGCTGCCTCTGCCTAGGAGTGGGGGCGTATCTGACCCCCGGGGGCATCTGGGTTGGCCTGGACTCGCTGCTGTGGGGGTGGATGGGTGCGCGTCCCAGTGCCGGATTGGTGCCTGGGAGGACCAGGGTTGGGGGAGTGTACAGGGGGTTGGGCGGGTGTGGGTGTGTGTGCGCGAGTGCAGGTGTGTGTCAGTGTGTTTGTGTGTATGTTGGGTGCAGGGGATTGAACATGGGTGTGGGCACAGGGGGCAGTGGGGAGGTGTGTGATTGTGCCTGGATGGTTGCTGCCTCTTCGAGTGGTGGGGTGTGTTGCCCGGGTTCCTCTCTGATACGGGGTGGGGATGGCGGTGGCGGTGTTCGGGGGTGTGGGCCGCCGGGGTCTCCTGCAGTGGCGCGCATGGTGGCTAGTGTGTAACATCTGGGTGAGGCTGCTCCCGGGCTGCGGTCGCTGAACGTCCGGGGCCTCGCCTCGCCTCGCGCCGGCCCCTGCCCCGCGGTGGGTCCCGAGAAACAGGGGTGCCTACTGCCCAATGGCTCGTCCTCTGGGAGGGAAAAAAATATATATAATTTCCCTCCTAGTCTTACTATCCCTCGCGCCCTCGCCCCCCCACTCCCTGCAAACAAGCACATAGGATCTTGGGGAGTGCGCGTGCTCCATGGGGGTGTGCCGGGGGGGGGGTCACAAACATGACCTCCTTCTGTCATGCCCTGGGGGCCGCAAACTCCCCAGTTTTAATTACACTTATTCACTATACATAGACTCACAGACACCTCACATTCATTTTTGGGGGGCGGGACTTGTGTCACGGGGTGGGCAGAGCTACTTAGCCGTGCTCAGCCGGCGGAGTGGTTCTGCCCATGGTGTCGCGCAGTTTCGGCTCCTCAATTTTAATTGCCTACACACACACATCTTACACTTCATAACACTTTTAGTTGGGTGGGGAGGCGGGGATTAGAGGGTCCTGTTACACCCCTGTTTTTTTTTGGACGCTCCGTGGGGCTGGGGGCGGGGGGGGGGGGTGATTGTTTTGGCTCCGGGTGTCGGTCGGCAGCGGTGATGGGAGGAGTGCCTGCGTGCATGCGGCGCTCTGTGGATTTCCCGGCGGCCGGGTATGGTGGTATGGCCCCGTGTCTCGGGGGAGCTCGCGGTGATGCTGCTCGCTACATTGGGGGGTGGCACATCCAGGTGCATATGTGAAAATGTAGGTGTGTAAGTGTAGTAGGAACAGGGTTTGGTGTGGGTACTGGGGCTGGGGTGGACGGGTCACGGGGGCTGAGAGGGAGGAGTGGACCCATGGGCCCTCTATGGGCGCCTGCCTCTGGCGTTGGGGAAGGCGATGGCCCGCGGCAGTTGTGTCTGGGGTGGCCTGGAGCTCCCGGGGTGTTGGGTATGGCCCCTGCTTTGGGGGGTTGGGTGGCTTCTGGGCCCGGGGGCTCGGGAGCGGTTGTCCTGCTTGCCCGAAGCTGGCCGGCCTCCGGCGGGTGTTCCGGCGGTTGGCGCCCGGGCCCCTCCTGTGGCCCCTGCTCGGCTGCCGGGCGGCGTCGGGCCGGGTCTCCCTTCCACGTCTTCGGAGGGGACTCGCGGTTGCCTCTTGGGGTGGCGGGGTCGGGCCTTCCCCTCTGTGGGGAGCCTGCTGGGGGGCCGTGCTCCGGCGTCTTCCTGGTCGGACCCTCGCTTTTGGAGGGAGTGTGGTTTGGGATGCATGGCGGTGTTCACCACAAACATCTCCTCATTCTCTGTTTCACTCTGATGCAGTTATCCTGTCACTGCAGACTAATGTAGATTTAATGTAGATTTGTTGCACGTGTCATCTGGATGGTCATTGTTCAAGAGGTTCTGTTTCTTTTCTCGTTGTTTTTCTTGTATGTTTATCATTATTAGTAAATATGTATGTATGTATGTGTGTATACATATATATGCACACTGTATGTGTGTGTATGTATGTATGTACTGCATGGATATGTGTATGTGCACAGTATGTGTATGTATGCGTGTACGAATATGTGCATGTATACATGTATATATATGTGCGTGTATATATATGTGTGTGTATATGTATATATATATGTATATGTATATGAATGTGTGTACATGAAATTAGTATTATCATTATTATTATTATTATTATTTTCTTCTTTCCCCTGTATTTTTGCTCATTTTGCTCTGTGACGGTTCTGGTTGTTGCGGAAATCTTGATTATTACGGTTGTTTATAATATGGTTGAAATATGTTTGTGAGATTCTTCTGCACCCTTTCTTATATCCCCCCACCACACCCCCCACCCGTCCCCTTTTCAGGTCAGGTCCGGCATCGAAATGTGGTGCAACAAAATTCATAATAAACGCAGTCAAATGTCAAGGGATTTGGATTATGAAGTCTCCCTTGGCAAAGAAAATTTGGCTCAGCATTTAAAGGCAGCTTGACTCCCATTCAGCTGTTATGATGCTGGACAAGACACACACAAAAAAGCATCAAAGAACTAATTGTGTGTTTTGCTTCCTCAACAAGTGGTTTTACCGTCCTAGGTGAAGTAGGAAGAGAAAGTCAGCTGGGATAGGCTCTATTTCCTTGACCTTTCTTATGAGAAATCCCATTTGCGTTGCAACTTACACAAACACACACACGTGCGCGCGTGCACACACACACGGTCAGTCTAGTGTAGTTATTTCACACACATCTGGCCTTTTTGTTGCCTTCAGGGGAATGTTGTGCTTTATGCTGAACATCTTTCTGCACACTGCATGTAGTCTTGTGCCAACTGCTGAGTGTTGGTGTTTTCAAATCATTTTAGATGTGATACACTCACACACACAAACTAGAATATCTTCTCAAATATTGCAGCTGATGAGGTTGTCCTGTGTCATACTGGTATATTCAGTACATGCAGTGTATATAAGTGCTGTATGTATAACCTGTACATACCGCACAAAGAGGATCATTTTTGAGTTTATCATCTGTGTTTATTGTGTTAATTTAGATTTCTGGTGCTTGAAGTCACAATATGTTGTTCACCTCTGAAACTGTTATGATGCCCCCTCCACTTGCATGCATGCAAAACAAAATCCCAAAAGATGCCTGGTACAATACATTGTGGTCATCAACAATCCATCCATCAAACCATTTTCTTCCGCTTGTCCGAGGTCGGGTCGCGGGGGAGCAACCTAAGCAGGGTAGCCCAGAGGCCCCTCTCCCCGGCCACTTCGTCTAGCTCTTCCCAGCAGATGCCGAGGCGTTCCCAGGCCAGCTAAGAGACATAGTCTCTCCAACGTGTCCTGGGTCTTCCCCGAGGCCTCCTACCAGTTGGACGTGCCCTGAACACCTCCCCAGGAAGGCGTTCTGGAGGCATCCTAACCAGATGCCCAACGTGCAGGCTTGGAGCCGGGGGGCAACAAGAATTTCCACCCCTGCCAGTCACCTCTCATTGCCGGCAACACCAGAGTGGAATAAAGTCCAGCCCCCCTCAAGAGGACTGGTTCCAGAGCCCTTGCTGTGCGTTAAGGTGAGTCCGACTATATCTAGCTGGAATTTCTCAACCTCACGCACCAGCTCAGGCTCCTTCCCCGCCAGAGAGGTGACATTCCGCGTACCGACAACTAGCTTCTGTAGCCGAGGATCGGACCGCCAAGGCCTCTGCCTACGGCCGCCACCCAGCTCTCTTTGCACCCGACCCCTTTGGCCCCTCCCACGAGTGGTGAGCTCATGGGAGGGGGGACCCATCAACAACCATGTATCCCTTTTCTCTTTTTGCTCAGGCGCCTGTGCGAGCATGCTTCAGTAACAAGGTAGCTGTGACACTGATGGCGTCCACAGAGTGTTTTAATGCTTCCATCGACTCTCCACACACCACACTTGGCTGATCCTCTACATCAAAAATAACTCAAAGGTTGGATGGCTTGACCTGAACTGTGGTCTAATATTTATGACCACCACTGACTTTTAGTGACCTGCACGTTCCTCTCACCTCCATGGAGCTCACAGTCAATCTACAACCACATCACTGTCAACTCAACATCAGCATCGGGCTTATGGACAATATCAGCCGAGCTAATGTTCTAACCACCATCTAGTTTGGTCATTGGCAACCAAGTTCCTGATGGAAGGTTTCTGACTGTATTGTAAGGAGTGAGTACCAGACAATCTAGGACAGTAATATCATTTGCAATCTTGTCTCTGACGTGCTGGGAACCAGGGACTGATTTCAGTTTTATCTGGGTGTCGTCATCATCTAGCTCTTTATGTCATTAAGAGACACCTGGAGTTTGGACAGCTGACTAGTGATTAGGTTTCATTAATAAGTACAGTTGAGTGTCATGTGCATAACAGTGGGAGTTAAAAGAGTGTTTTCCAATGGTATTATTTAAGATGGACATAAAAAGGCTGAACAATGCCGGTACTAGCACAGAACCCTGTGGGATGCCACGCCTTTCTTATTGCATTGTTTCTTACGAATGGATGTAAACTGCAGGCGATCTGAAAAATAGGGTTGAAACCGTTTGAATGCAGTTCCTTTAATGCTAATCATGTTCTAACATTCGTATCAGAACTTGGTGGTCGGTTGTGTCGAATACTGCTGTAAGATCTAATAAAACTTATACTGAAATGAGGCCTTTGTCTGAGGGGGTGAGAAGGTCGTTAGTCATTTTTACGAGTGCTGTTTCTGAGTTGTGGTGCATCTTAAATCCGGACCGAAAGACCTCAAGTAGATGATTGTTTTGATGGAAATGGTGTAATTTTTCTCTAGGATCTTGCAGAAAAATGGAAGGTTTGATATTGGTCTGCAGTTAGGATTTTTTTAAAACAAGTTCCATTACAGCCACTTTAAATGATTGTGGTTGGTAGTCTGTCTCCAACGACATATTGATTATTTGGACAAGAGCTGTGTTGACTTGTGGAATGGTATCCACAAGTTAGTTTGAACTGGCGACTGGAGAGTTTTGCATAAGGGGGCGAGTGTCGCTGTCTACCAGTTCATCAATCTGAGCCTGACTGATTGTTATATTGTTTATTGTTATTGTCATTATTGTTGTTTATTGACTTCGTGAACAGCAGTGAGCTGAGAAGGGTATGTGTGTGTGGTGGTGGGGAGGGGGGGGGTGTATTAACACTATCTGGGAGTACCCAGTTGCATCTACTGTGGTGCTGATGTGAATGAAGAGGCTAGGCTATCATTGTTTACGTCCGTGTATGTTTACTAATTCCAGACATTAATAGACCGTGTAGTGAGGTAAGTAATAATCAATGTTTCATGGTTGACTACGACCTATTATTAGTGAGAAGTGATGTATATTTAAGCAAATTCTGCGTATTCTTGACCTAAATAAAGGATTTTTAAGCATTAAAAAAATCCCAAATGGAGGAGAATACAAGGCCTATGTACACGTACTATAGAGTACAGGAAGTTCAGTATCCTTGGCTCTGATTGGCTCAGCTTCAAGCAGCATCCACATGTTGCGTCTGTCACATGTGCTTCTTACCATGTGACACAGCAGAAAGTTTTGTTGCTCTTGCAAGTGAGTGACTTCTGAGAACTTTTATGTAAAAGCCAGAAAAGCTTCTAAACGTGCTGCCTTTTCTACTATCTTGTTTATGTCTAACTTCTGTCCTATTTTTTAGTACAATACAGTGTTATATTTACTATATTTGGTAATGAGTGTAAAGGTGATTAAAGGGTGTTATGCTGTGTCTTCGGGGCTCTTATAATGTTAAAAAGTCTACACACTCAGTACAAAAGTAGTCCATTTGTTACCATTGACTCGTATAGCACAGAAATTGGACTGGAATTAATTGGGTTAAACGAGGTATTACCATAATAGAAATTCATCTGTTGCAGGGTCAAACTGATATCAAGAAGTGTAAAAATAAGTTAGTCACTTATTTAGTCTTAACTTTAATGAAGAATAAATCGCCTGATATTATTAAAGTGTAAAAAGAAGGTAAGCACTTTTTTTTGGTCTTTTAGTCATTTATTATTGTAATCATTAAACAACAAAACGCCCTTCTTGCTACATTCACATTAGCTAACTAGCTGATACATAGTTAACATCTACCCAATGATCAAGGCACAAATGCTAACAGAATAATTTTTCTTGGTTTTAAGTTTTATTACGCAAGAGTCCTAAGATAGCCATATTGTCTTCTTCTTGATTTCACAGTTTCACAGTCAAAGACTCCATTTGCACACTAGCACCACCCGCAGGATGTATGTGAAACAACTGCAAACTTACATGGATGGTTCACAGGTTCGGTATCCACAGCGTTATCCAGAATGTAATACATCTGCCACTACTACATCTCTACAAAGTACATTGTGTAGTTTTTTGTATAATCCCGCAAACTAACAAACCAACCATAAAAGATATCACTCGAGGTAAAGCAAAATATGACATATCACCAGTGACAATGACTGGAGATAAGCGCCTATCATTAGTTTCCGTCTATACTGTGTTTCACATGACCAAACATGGTTGGACGTAAGGACGCTATCATTAACGGTGCTGTAAGTGTAAGTGAACAAGTTCACACTCCAAAGTCACAGAGAATTCTCACGTCAAGTGAATATTACTGCTCCGAAAGGAGAAATATTGCATGCTTCACTGCATGCAGCGACAAATGCAGCCATTGAGTTAAATCCAGCAATTGCTTCTGTCACTGCTGGAAAATAGTCATCTGTAAAAACCAGTCTGATCTTTACAGAATTGTTCTTGAATTGTTCACATATATTTTGCCTTGACAGCATCCAAGGTTGATTCTCCTAATAAGTCGTTTGAGGTGTACTGTAACAGCGCTGTCGCTATTATGAAACATGTATTAACTATAAAGACCAAAGTCCTCGGTGTTGCAATAGTACATGCGTCTGCATTTCATATGTAGAGGGCATGGGTTCAATTCTTTTCCAGGGTTGCGTGAAGCAAGGGCATCCGGCCAAAAGCATTCATGCCATTGCTGTGGCTGTAGGCCTGAAGGTTTAATCTTAATGACAAAGGTGTAATGCAAAGGTGCCATATATATCAGTGTAAAAACAAGTTAACCACGGTACTTGTTTGTAAAAACAATCAAATATTCCACACCAGCTTCGAAGTAGGGGCCACAATGTGTATTTGACAAGGCTGCTCATTGTTTTGGAATAATTGTCGCAAAAACCAAACGACAACACATGGAGGTGGTTAAAACGCACGTCCCTTTTTTTTAATGTTATGGTTAATATCCTCATTGCTACTATTACCATTAATAAGTATGACTATTTCAATACAATGTCATCACTGTGGCTGTTATTGCTATTATATTATTTTGTTATTTCCATTTAGGGTTTTACGACCGTCATATACATTTGCTGATGTACTCTGATTTGTCTCTGTGGTTTTGTTATTGATGTTGGTTGGTGTTATTGTTTATCTCTGTTTTGTCCTTCTCTTCTCCCCGCTCACCCCTTCTGTCTTCTTTCCTTTTCTTCTCTATCCCCTCCTGCTCCGGTCCGGCTGCCCCAAATTTGCATAAAAATAAACATACAAATTAAGTAAGTAATTAAATCTCTGTGACTCTTATACGTTTCCCTGGCAGAGCAAATGTATTTGTACGTATGTATATTTGCATGTAAGGGCATCTATCATTAATCATCATCATCATAAATACTGACCTAATGGCTGGACAGGATGCACAAACCCCCCCCCCCGCTGAGATTCAGTGAACCTTTTCTGTGTCCGTTTCCCTTGACGAGGGGTGTCCAAAGTGTCGCCCGGGGGCAATTTGCGGCCCGCAGCATTTTTATATTGGCCCGTAGCACATTGTAGAAATAAGATTAAAAAAAAAAAAAAACTTCAAGAATGGGGGAAAATAGAGCAGAAAGGCCGAATGTAAAGAGATGAAGCTAAAATGTTGATACTAATAAAGAATACTAGCAATGCAGAGTTTTCTTCAAATCTTTTTTACAAAATAACAACAAAAATGAAAATGTCAAAGTGGCCCCTGCATCCTTTGACTGTCAGTATGCGGCCCTGGGTGGAAAAAGTTTGGACACCCCTGCTCTTCACGATCAATTGGCAGCACTGCCCTCTCCTTCTCGCCCATTTAATTAGACCTTTAAAGGGCTATGAAATACATGGGAATCCAAACGTTTAACACTGAAAAAATGTAAACTTTGTAACTTTTCCTCTGACAAAATAATGATTGATATATTTATCTAAAAAAATAATAATAATCCAATGCAATATCACTTTTTCTCGCTTTCATACAAATTTTTCATGAATGATGATTTGATTGGTTAGGAATAATCACATGATGCTACTGCCTTATAGTGATGCTTGTGATTTAGATTAAGTTCTATATTTGGTAAAAAAAAATGAGGACAGGTTATTTGCGGGTACTACTTCTTCTGGATGCTAACTGACTTGTTCAAACATCTTTGGGGGGGAAATAAGTACGTAGCTGAGTAGGAGCGTTGGGACTTTCTAGGTCATTGAAAGTGAATCCCAGGGAAGCTTTTTATTTCGACTTAAAGCAACACGATTTGCTTATCTGGCATTGCCAAAGCCATAATCACATTGTCACTCTGCAGGGCTTCCGCTCTTTATATACTTTTTTTTAATTCTTATAAACAGCAAATTACCACGAAAAAGTAATCATCCTCCCCTGTCATGAAGCAGGCCATGCTATTAACCTTGTGGTTGTCCTTCCTTTTGGATGTTTACATGTCAGCCTATAATGGGGCTGCATATATAAATACTAGGGGACACGGTGGATCAGTGCTGTGCTTCTTTTGTGATACTATTTTTTAAAGAGTTCATGGAGTCCTGCTCAGTGTATGTGGGTGACACAAGCGCTGCATAATAATGTATGGAAAGCAAATTACCATGTAATATTTCTTCATTTTGACTATCTGATTTATTTGACATGTGTATTGTCCATAGGATTTTGTGCTTTCATAACAGATGGATGAATCTCAGTGTGGGAAGTATTTCAATCATTTATTCATTCATTTTCTATGCGGATTAATCTTCAGTAGGTTTGTAGGGGTATGGAGCCTATCCCAGCTGACTTTGACTGAGTCACCAATTAACCTAACAAGCGTGTTTTTGGAATGTGGCAAGAAGCCGAAAAAAAAACACCAGGAGAACATGGAAACTTCCCAGAGATTTCCAACCGAGTAGGGCTGCGACTAACAACTGTATTAATAACTGATTAATTGGTTGATTATTTTTTGATAAATCACATTTTTTTAAAAACACATTTTTAATTTTCATTTAAATGTTTTAATTAACTCCAGTTGACTGGCAGCCAGTCCAGGGTGTACCCTGCCTTTCGCCCTACTTCAGCTGGGATAGGCTCCAGCATACCCCCGTGGCCCTAATGAGGACAAAAGACATGGCAAATGGATGGATGGATTTTTAATTTCCTACTCTTAGCAGCAATCCCTTTAAGAGTGCACAAATGGACGTTTCCCTCCCTAAAATAATAGCATAGGGGGCGAGGAAGACGAATTTCTCCGACACCGAAACTGAAGTAGAAAAGTATAAACAATCAACTGACAAACATCACAAACAATCTACTGCAAATTAATGAATGTGCATCACCAATAAATAAATACAAAATAAATAACTAGGCCGGTGCCTTGTTTGATGGTCGAGTGTGAAGCACGTAGCAAGATGATATGCTACTTGCAATATGCTATAGCTATTTGTAGATTCACTGTTCTACCTCTAGGTTTTGTGTGTACCTAAGAGTCCCATCATTTGTGTGGGAATGCTCTACTCAAACATCTCTGCAGTGCTTTGCTACACAGGATATCAGAAAGAAGCAAAAATGTTGATTGCGCTTATCCAAAGTCAAAGCTGATATGCGTGTGACTATCTTGCTTTGCCTGAAACACAAAGATAATTGTTCTTCTTTCATGGATGACTAAGAACATTTAAAAAATTGTCACAACTGAGAGAATGAGATCAGTATATTCCCAGTACATTTTTTAATGAAATGAATAATTGATTACCAAAACAGTTCATTACGCGAATAAACGATTAATCGTCGATTCATTAATTGTTGCAGCTCTGCTTATGACAATTTAAAGTAACAATTTTTGAAATGTTGTCCATTTGAAATGTATGAACATGCAGAGCACCCAATACTTGGTCAATTCATTGGATCATTGATTAATCATTGCAGCTTCGAACCCAGATATCTCCTGTGTGGCCAACATGGTAACCACTTGGCCACTGTGAGGCCCATTATTTAAATCCTTTCTTGTATCATATCCACCTTCCCACAGTTTTGCTACATGTTAATACGCTATGTCATCAATGGTTGGTTGACAAATCCACACACCAACAGTGACTGGAAAAGTCATGTGACTCAGTATTGATGCAGACTTTGTCACGAAGACAAGCAGTAAAAAATGAATGAAACAATCAATGATTGCAAAGCCAAGTAACGCCATGGTCAGTCTACATGTCACCGGCCGATCTTGTCACTGACTCCTTAAAGAGACATTGACTAGTGTCAATCACTATTGTGTGGATTTGTGCGGACATTGGTCAGTCTACATGTCAGTTATTCTTTGTAGCACCAGTGATTGGACAATCACGGGATTCAGAATGCATGTGGTCATTGGTCATTTGGTCATGTCAACAGGATAACCGTAGAAAATGAATGAATCAATGAATGGACAATCATGTGACTCAGTTAAAATGTATACACTACTTGTCAGTCGTTCTTTGTAGGCACAAGTGATTGCCGACAATGTGACTGATTTTGACACTCATGTCAATCATCACACGCAGCACCAGTGGTTAGACAATTTATGACTTCAAGCGGTCGATGGTCAGTCCACATATCAATCATTCCACGTAGCACCAGTGATTGGACAGTGGTCAGTCTACATGTCAACAGGATAAACTGTAGAAAATAAATACATTTAAAATCTGACTTTGATCAGCTTACATGTCATTGGTCGATTGTATGGCTGACTCGTTAAGGAGACATTAGTCACTTTACATGCGAATCAATTATGCACAGTCGTTGGCTGGTTTACATAAGTACTGTATATGGAGACTTTCCCGGTGTATGTGGGTGAGACATACACAGAATAAATCTGTGTGAAAAGCTAAATACCATCCAATAATTGGTGATTTTCAGTTTGTCACATTGTATTGTCATGAAATGCCTTAAAGATTTGTGCATTTGTTTATCCACACTCTCCCTCAAACATAAAATTCAGATGGGTCCCAGAGTGCCTCCTCCACACTTTCATTAGGCAGAGTGGACATATTGCATTTTCAGGAGAGTTTTGTTTTGCCAGCAGCCAATTTGTGGTCAAGTTGGGGTTGGCAAGCAACCACAGCATCAAATTACAGCAAACTGCACATCTTGAAATGGGGAAGTTAATCACACACCCCGGGATTTTGCGACGTTTTCATCGTGCCAATTCATGCAAATTCCACCAATCTCTGCAAATTATGTGTGGTCTTGTAAATTCCATCCCGGCAGATTTTGCCCACATTTGTCTCTGAGTAGCGCTCCAACACGCATGTCAACTGTCTCACTATTCCAATGTGCCCCTTCATCACGTCCTCACTTCCTAGTTTCCTTTGACACAGATGTTGACATGCGATGATAATCTCATCGCCTCTCATTTTCCAACAAAATCTCAGCGATAGATTGCTCTCGACGGTTAAATGGTTTCCCCGAGTGTTCTCAGCAACAGCAGCGGTAAAGTACTTATGCAATGTGTTCAAACAGAACGGAAAAGGTTTACGATCGACAAGCGTAGAACATACACAGAGAATAACAGCAACTTGTGGATAACAGAGCAGTCAATGACTTTATTTATATAGTAAAAATATATATAAAAAAGTCATTTAATAAAATGACATTATTGGCATATATGTACATATCGCACAAAAGTAAGTCCACTTCGCAACCATATTTATTACAGTACATAATTTCAAAAGAGAATACTATAAACCTAGCTTGAATATACTTCAGGAGTAGTCAGTGTACAGCTTGTATAGAAAGTATCAGTCCTATAGTAATGTTTCTTAAGAATATTTGCATTGTTAGTCATCCTCAATATAATAAAGATTTTTAAATCTCATGTGAAGACTAAGATAAGATTTTTAGTCTTCATTATAGGAATACAGGTGTACTATGTTGTGGCTGAATAAAGCCTAATTTGCATATTTTTGTGTGCCATTTTGGGAATATGCTTTTATCTGTTTGGGTTCTTTATCGTTGTTCATTCATAACATACTGTATTCTTCAACACATGTCCTTGTTATAATTACTAGCAGTGCCACAAGACGCACTCACACAATGAGACGATGCACGAGATTGGCTCCATGAAAATGAGACGAGACGTGATTTTAACATTAATTTTAGTATATTTAGTACAATGAAAAAATATGACCGGACAAACAGACCATGTTTGTTATTGTCCAGGAAACTGAATGTACATTTTTTGATACCAAATAAACTATTATATTATAACTATTATTATTATAACCTACTGTGTAGTGTGTGTAATGTGTAATATTAATAAGTGCCACTTTCATGTTATGTTTATCATTCATAGTAGCGATGCCCCAGTTCACAGTCTGACGGGCGTCCGGCTGCCCTGTTCTTGCGATACGGCTTTTCTCCAAACAACAAATCTCATCACGTTGTAATTCTTGTCACATGAGATCTTGCGACATCTCTAATTATTATTCAAGGATTTTTTGCAAAGCTATTGAAACAAACACCTTAAAAACACTGCCACCTAGAATTTTTGGGACAAACTTCAAATGGAGAATTGCTGTTGTGATCAAAAATGTATGCTGCACTTGAGTTTCCACAGTTACAAAGAACACTTGATAACATTCATAACAAATTAAACATATCACAATTGGATGCAGTGTCACTGAAAAATATTTGAAATCAGGCATTTTAGGCCGCAAGAATCACAAAAAAAAGTCTGCGAAATCCTGGAGAGGATGGTTAATGTACACTCATCTGTGAAGTCTGCTCGAGTAATGGTAGACATATAACTGATAGTCCGTAATGAAGGTGTGCCATACATTCTTTAGCTGTTTGTTTTTTTCCAGTATTTAGCTACAAATTCTCTTCATTCCACTGTAAGAGAACCCACTTATCCTGTATTGAATGCATCTGGAATTCACAGCTTGACGGATTTTGGCCCTAATGGAATGGATATAAAGAATGAAGGCTGAGCCAGAAAAGTAGAAGCACACTCTTAAAAGGTAATGGACCTCGCCAAGTTGTGACGCTGCTCCCCTTTGGCAACTCTGGGGGAACATTCTGGGCCCCAAGAGAGCTATCTGTCAATGACTGATATTACACAGTGGGGGTCTTTCACAGCCAGAGAGTACAGTCATCCAAAAAACAAAGCTACAAGGACATTGAAATGGTCAACTACTGTAGAATCCCTCTAAATCCATTAAATCCCTTTTTGAAGTTTTGGACAATTACACTTTTCAGTCTGATAGTTATCATAATACAATGATGATAAGGATTTTTATTTCAGCAGATACTATATTGACATTGGTTTATGGCCATATTGCTTTTAGTGGAAAATGTTTTGCGTGTGGAGCTTTAATGCTATTGAGCTTTGTTTGTCTGTGCACAATTGAGGACTTCTCTTGTGTTTGGGGACTGGTGCTGTTGACAGGTGTGCACATGATGTGGAGCACTGCGCATCAAAAGTGCAAATGAATAAAAACTAAGGGAAAAGAGATGGTGCTAAGAAACAGGCTCTTGGGACATATTGTTACCATTAAGACATCATTAAAACGTCAGGTTTGAATAATAGAGGACCTTTAACTGCAGTGAGAACATTTTTCTGCAACTCTGGTGAAATTCCAAACTGCAGAACCTTTCGACTTTAGCAATTCTGTGTACCACCATCAACTGGGGGACTTTGTAAGAGGGAATCTAATATCCGTGATTGACCTGTCCGCTCAGTTTGAGTTTCTTGGGGTCCCAACAAGCCAGAGCCTTTCAAGGGCTCAGTGGGAGACTTGAACAGACACTGTGTAACCTTCTGCTTTATTGGATTTGTTGAGTGCCCGAGCCAGACATTAGCTTAAATGACTTCCATTTCTCCCAAAACCCCTGAAAAAGTGTTTAAGTGCCTTCTGTCTGCTAAAGGTCAGAGTCTGTCAAAGGCATGGCCAGTTTAATGAGAAATACGCTTTTTTGCTTGAGCGCTTGTGGGAGCTCTATCCCAACCGGTATATTAGGTATGGTGCGGATTTTTCTTCAAAAGTACTGTAGGTTTGTGATAGCATCTTCTCTTCTGTTTCTGGACAAATGCGTAGCTAGAAATTGATAGTATCTAGAATCAGTAGTGATTGCTCTAATATTGCAAGGGGAAGCTTCCCCTAAAATGTCCAAAAAAGTGGTGAAATATGTACTGCTGTTCACCTTTATTTTTGGTTCAGAATCAGCTACTTATCACAGTAACTGTCACCACTTCCTTCTCATTCATCCCTTTTAAGTGCCCATCAGACGCTCAGCATCTCTGGGGATCTCTGGGGCACAGGGCTGGCCTGGACGCTCGTCTTCTGACTGATTGGATTGTCTGAGTCCCTTTTTGATTGACAGTAAAATGAGCCAATCCGCGATCTTGAACTATATACCTCCCCCGGAGTATTTTCCAAGTTTTTATTCAGTTGTCCTTAACTGATCCTGAGACTTTACGGATTCCCAGCGACATTGTTTTTGTTAAAAACGACAAGCAACCCAGGGTAGAATTTACATATAAATAAATAAACATGTAAAAAAGTTTGAATGACGAGCAGCCCCCACTGTCCAGAATAGTATGTTGGTTCTTAAGTAGAGGATGTTATGTGCAATCACTGAACAATACTGGCAATGAGTACTACAATTTTGTACACGTTGACCTTCAATTGAACTAAATAAATTAGCATTGTGGGATTGCAGTGGAAGTTGTTCATTTATTTTGTTGTGCTGATTTCCCAACGCCTGTAGTTCATATGCTTCAGTTCATGCCCTCGATAACTAATTAGGGGGTAATTGAAGTTCTTGGTGTAGAAGATCAAGAGAGGTTTTGCTAGGAGCAGAAGTTGTACGCTTACATTACATAAACTGCAAAGGCCTGCACATCAGCACACTAACAAGCAGTTTTCATGGTGTGCAAAAGTATTTTAGAAACAAGGTCCTTTCTTTTTAATTACCTCAGTTGACATGCATTCTTACACTTTCTCTGTGACTTGCAAACATTATATTTCCATGGTATATACTTATATATGGTCATATCAATCATTTCAACGAGTACCAGTGATGGGAGGACCACAAGACTCGGTGTCCAGGCAAACAATGGTCATCTACATGTCAATCATTCCACACAACACCAGTGATTGGCCAATCACGTAATTGGTTTTCATGCAGACAATGGTCAGTCTAAGCATCAATCATAATATATAGTATCGGCGATCTGATGCTCACGTGAGTGTCAATCAAGAAGCATTGGAAATTGGATGACCCCTATGACTTAGTATTCATGCAGATATTTGTCAGTCATGTCAATAATTTTACACTGCACTAGTGACTCGGTCCTTGTGCAGCACTCGGTCAGTCTAAGTGTCAATCATTACATGTAGCATGGGCCATTGGATTATAAAGTGTCTCAAGTCTTCAAGCAAACGTTGGTCAGTCAACGTGTCTGTCATTCCGTGCAGCCCCAATCATTAGTCAGACATGTCACTTCCTCTTCATGCACTCACTGGTCAGTCAACATGTCAGTCTTTGTAAACATCACCAGTGGTTGGAAGATCATGTGACTCAGCATTCTCGCAGTCATGGGTCAGTTTACATGTCAGTCATTACAGCAGCACAAGTGATAGGAGCATCATGTTTGTTTGTTTGTTTGTCTAACCTGTCTAATCCCGATGAACGTGGTCCTTTATGCTGGCTACTTGCAAAAAAAGGGGAAAATCGCAAGAGACACGCACGTGGCCTACACGGATATTCACAGCACTAAATGCCTCGTACGACGCCCACACACCTAAGTCCCCAATGAGTGAAACACTCATGATCTAAACGCTACCAACGGAGGGCGAGCGGCAGGCCCGTGGATGTCACGAATCACTTGCGCCATAAGTACGAGGGACTTACAACCCCTCTGACCCCCTACTTCATCTACGCGCTGGCCACAAATTTGCCAAGAATTGCAGAGTGGTAACGTGTGATAACACGTACGGGACGTAAGGTCCGCTTTAGCGACTGAAGCTTCAAACTTTTAGAAAAAGTAAAATTATTCATTGAATTTCACGTCCTTTTTTATAAAATCATATGAGAAGTCCATCTTTCTTTTACCTTAACCAGTGACTATGCAAAGCGTTTGCTCCAAGCAGCTAATTAAATTTGCTTGGCACGCTCATTCTGTACTCACACTGAGACTCCGCAGGTGACTTATTCTGGGAGACAAAATGAGGTGCGCCTTTCTTTTCAAGCAGCTGACTTGAAATGTTCCAGAGCATTGTAATACAGCCGACTTTCAAACAGACTGAGCGCTCTTTGATCCGCCGCAGCTGTCTAACTCCTGATAAGACAACGGTGTGACAAGAGCAGAAAAGCTCCGAGGTAAACTTTGTTATTCAGTGAGAAGTCTTGGAGCGCCGACCAGGAGCGAGTTCCCAGACTGTTTAATCAGCTGTATTAATCATACATTATTTATTACGATTACAAGAAGCGCCCTGTGTGCTGCGGTAGCCTCGGCCCTCGAAAGCAGCGACATGGAAAGAGTGAATAGATTAAAGTGAGCCTGGGCTACTTCTCAAAGAACAAGATGTATAGTGGAGGAGAAACTCATTCAGGACAACACGATGTCGGTCTGCAGGCGAAAAGGAATGACACGCGCCTGTTCCCGCTGTGTGGTATATATGGAGAAATGTCAGAAACGCCCTGAAAGCATGCTGTGCCCTCACGATGAAGCGTTCAAGTTGATTATGTCTCCTAGACGCAAAGGAAGCACAGTGGGGAAGTGCCATAATTAAAATGAGGGAAATAGTTCTTTGGTTTGCCAAACCCAAAGCACTGTGCAGCCCTTGCCATTGCATGTATGTCTTGGGGTCATCCATCATCGTGGCACGGCAGAGCTGAGGTATGCCGAGCGCGCCTGATTAAACCCAAGGATGCCTCCCGACCCGCTCCGATTAGAAGCGAGCCTTTGCTCCATCCATCTCCCTTCTGCTTTATTCATGTGGCTGGCTGGATTTTATTTTCCCTTCCGTCCCTTCTGCATTATTTGAATCCCCCAGCAGGGGCGAGTGGATTGTCGCTCGATACCATCTTTTCTCTGCACTTTTATGTGTGTATGATTTCCCCTTGGAAGAATATCAGTATGCATCTAATCACAAACATCGAACTTTTGAAATAATCTAAATACAATGATTCGTTTCAGTGTGGCTTAGGGGGAAATGATAGTTTTATTGTGCACATTTTTAGCAGGAACAGGATTATTTGGTACTGACTAACTATAAAAATAAGAGATTGCAAACCTCCTTTTTGTTGATGTCTTATTTTTTTATCTTATCCCACTGCTCAATATTAAATAATTCCACTGCAAGACTCAAATGTTGTATTATATCGAGTGCAGGCTATGACAAGAGATTATGTTGGTGTCGTGGGACACAGACCAACATTTCCAGTTTTAACGTGCTTGTCGGCAACTGTTAGGCCCAGCAACCTTTGTATATCCCGCTGCCCTTGTGAAAGACAGGGCTGTGTAAGCTGAATGAATGGAAAAGGGGAACTGGCCAAGTTTGCAGTTCTGGATGGCGAGTTATTAGGCCAAGAGCCTGGAGTCCAAGATTGAGCGCGGCCTCCTGCCAGGGCGGTAGGAGCAGCCGTTCCAGTCCGCACACATTTTCATTATACCAATCACAAATACTAGCGTTGGGAACGATAAACTGCTGCAACCGGATACACAGTTTGACAAGAGATATGGCTGTGTCGGTAGCAGCCTCCGGGATCGATACGAATCAGCCATACGTCCTTCGAATAATCACCTGAAGAGACATAAGCCGGGTATCGCAAAACAAGCAATTGGTTGACAGTACATCTTTTAAAAAATGTGAGAAACTGGGATGCCGCAAGTCATTGCCAGGCATGCTCCATGCCTTAGCATGACTGAAAACAAGAATGGATGTCAATCAATCAATCAATCTTTATTTCAGACTCCAGTGGGTCCATATAAAACAAAAGAAAACAAAAAAAACTATAAACAGATGTGAACAGTAATTTTGGTTTGAAACGTGTTTACTTTCAAATGTTGCACCTTTTGTTACCTACTCGGAGTGTTGAAAAGACTATGCTCAGCCTGAAATGTTTTCTGCTTACCATTGTTATGACATTCTGTGTGGGATTGTTTACTTTTCCTAGCAGACAGCCTTTTCATTGCAGCCCTATAGCAGATTGTCTGTTTACCTTTTGTAGAAATGTGTCATTATTTGAGTGGCTTTGCAGGAATTATTACCTTTTTAACATTGAGTGGATTGAAGGCTAAGACAGTTTCAATGATACATTTTATTTAGATCACATCAAACAGAAACATGCATTCAGCAAACCTCAAAAGAAATAAATATGACATGTGTAATCCTTTTTACGATAGAGTAACAGGTAAATAGTTATCTTCCACAGTATTTGGACCAGTAACAGAAGATGCTAAATTTTTAAGATCCAGTGGTTTGACATCAATAAAGACAGAAACAGTATTTTGGGTTGTTGTGATCACTCTTTGTTTAACAATAGGAACAACAACAACAGTGTAACAAATTTAGTTCAGAGAATGTATATAAAGAAATAAGAAAATAATAAAGCCGGCATAGGTTTCCCTTAAAACAAAAACAAATAAACCCAGTTCCAAAAACAGTCTTATTGCTCGTTGGGGCCATTTTTTCCTTTAGTTTAAATCAGTGTCATGACAGTACCAGTATATAAAAAAGTAAAAAAAATAAAAGAACAAAAAAATAAAAACACAAAAAAAGAAAAAAAGAAAAAAAGAAAAAGCAAAAAAAATTAAACAAGAGAAAAAGAAACACAACACAAAGAATAAAAAGAAAAAAAAAAAGAAAAAAAGAGTGAAAAAAAAAAAAAAAAAAAAAAAAAAAAGAAAATAAACAAAGAAAAGAGAGAAAAAAAAAAAAAATGAAAAACAAAAAAAAAAATAAAAAAAAAAAACCTGACCTATGGGTTGGCCAGAAGAAATCAAAAAGCTCATTACATTCATATTCTGTCTAACTCATGCATTATCACCAATCAAAAACATTCCACTTTATATCAACTGGTTCAAATCATGCTCCCAAGAAGGCTCAGTCGTATGACCATAATATATCAAGTATCAGATCCAAGTGCTTATAGTAGTGAACTATAAATATATCCTAAAGTGCTTTTACATCCATGTTCATTCACTTTAAACAAAACCAATTTCAAGTATTAATGGTTATTGCTATTCAAAGTAGTAACAAACTCACAATACATATACAATATAAATGAGAAGTACAATTTGTGCAAAACAAATAATGCAAAAACATTCTTAAGGATCTAGGAGGTACTAGTGAGGCTAAGCTGCTTTATCATTTAACAGTGAAGGAAATGCACTAAATATTGACCTCTTAAATCAATGACAAGAAATTCACATACATGTGCCTTAAAACTTTTTTTCCTTTTACACACAAAGTAAACATACAGAAATAGGACACAGCATCTTTGGCAACTCAACTGGAAATAGATCCATTTTTTTCCAAGGATAAGAGTGCATGTAGCCCTAAGCACCCAAGCTAACAGGGTAGCTAGGATCCCATTAGCATCGCGATACAGCACTGAGTAGCTATTCCAGCCGTTAACAGCGTTCCTAACGGCAGCTTATCAACTGCTACCATTTCCAGCATAATTAGTTGCTTTACAGGTAACCTAACAGGACTCAGAGTTTTTATTTTAATTTTTTCCACTCACCGTTGAGTCAATGAGTGGGTCTCTTTAAATTGGTTGCCCGATCAGCGGCAGCGCTACCTAAAGATGGTAATTAGCTCGGGAATGAAACAGTCATGCGGTCTTTCAGTCAGGAAGTAGCTAACAGGAAGTGAAGGCGGAGTTCGAGTGTCTGAAGCTTTGGAGCTCAGTGATTGGTCAGCTCCTCACAAAAGGAGCATGGGAATTGTAGTGCGAGCAGTTTTTTCCAGGGGGAAAATCGCTCTTTTTTTTCTATCTTTTTATGCATTTGATCACTTGTAGATGGCTTTTTTTCTAAACCTACCTTTTTAACAAACACAATTATTCGTTGTCATCACTTGACTATTTTTTCTCTTTATACATAGAAAATGTACTTTGATCAATTAACTTAAATATTTATCTCAAGACTCAATTAATCTTTAAGAAAAGGATATTCATGCCAAGACTTCGTTCTAAGACCTGGTTACACATGTGCTTCTGTTGTTTTTTTTGCCACTGCCTTACAGCATGCTTGGGAATATTGTTTACATTTGGAGATATTGTAAAAATGCCACTTTTATAGAAGTGGCTTCTTCATTTCATAATGTAAAATGAACGACTACATGGACAAATGGTAATTTTTCCATGTATATTTTAATATATGTTAATGTATATGTTTGTACAGACTTCCTTGTTTATCACAGTTTTTTTCCAGACCTGACCGCTGCAAGTGAATTCCTGCAAAGTTAATATTAAAGATTTAATGTTAAAAAATTGAATATTGTCATAGAACATAGTAAGCCTGTTCATTTGTCTTTACCATTATTAGAGCCCAGTGGATATAAAATAACACCCCTATTGTCACCTTTTATACATGTATTACCCAATTTAGTAGACCTAAAAGTAGGAAATAAGCCATCTTAGACATATTAGTGTTTGGAAATGCTTGGAAATGCTGAAATTAGGCCAAGAAGATATAAAGATAAAATTATTATTTTTTTAAGAGCAATGCTAAAGGTGAAGTCCACAGATGGCAATTGTGACTGTAAATAAACATTGTAAAACACTCAGAAACAAATAAACATGGTAGGTGGGCAACAACAGTACCTTCATTTATTTAGTGACACTCAAAAAGCAAAACAAACTAAATGGGAACAAGCACACATCAGAAAAATGCCAAAACTCTTAGTTACCAGCTTAATTTCTTGCCGTCAAATTCTCTGTTGGGGTATAAAATGAAGTTGGCTTAAGAGTCTTACTTGGTGTGTTGGTGGTTTTGTAAGAATTTGCATTTTACTTTCTGGAGTCATCTTTAACCTTTTCAAAATACTTCCACGCTTGGATGGTACACTGCTTGGCCAAAAAAAAGTCGCCACCAAAAAAAAGGTCATACACTCACATACAATATTTGGTTGGAACGCCTTTAGCTGTGATTACAGCACACATCCAATGTGCCGTTGTTTCCATAAGCTTCTGCAATGTCACAAAATGTATTGCCACCCAGTGTTGCATTCATTTTTCACCTAGATCTTGCACGGATGATGTTAGAATCTGACTTCTCCAGCACATACCAAAGATTCTCAACAAGGTTAAGGTCTGGACTCCATGTGTGAAAATGATGTCTCATGCTCCCTGAACCACTCTTTCGCAGTCTGAGCCCGACAAAATCTGGCATTGTCATCTTGGAATATGCCCGTGCCATCAGGGAAGAAGAAATCCATTGATGGAATAACCTGCTCGTTCCGTATATTCGGGTAGTCAGCTGACCTCATTCTTTGAGCACATGGTGTTGCTGAACCTAGACCTGACCAACTCCAGCAACCTCCTACCTATTTGCTTAGTTAAACCCAGGTGGCCTCTTTTTTTTGGCCAAGCAGTAGATTGCTTTGGATTGTACCACTAAAATGGATGACTTTATTCAAGTGTGTAGAGGTAGCGCGTCATTTTCAGTTGTTGCACAAATTATGGTGTTTTGCACCAAAATAGACAGTTTGTAACAAAAACAATCTTTGTAAAATTGTATGCCGGTCCAAGAATAGTACAATCTTGATCGCGTGACATTTTTATATGATCCAATGGCGAGATTGATAGTTGAATCGGACTCCTCCGAATCAAATTGTCGAATAGTCAGTTCAAGTCAATTCTAACAACTCGTAGTACTCATTTAATTTGTGTGCCTGCTGAATACATGAGCGTTACTGTGTAAAATGAAGTGGTGATGATTAGTACATCTAAGCAGGGTGGACCAATAGAGCTTATTTGGACTCACTAAAGATGTAGAAAAAGTCAGGATTGGGTCAATGAATGTTTGTAGCGTTTTTATGCTTTTAATGAGGCGCCCCATCTCCAGGGGCTTATTCTACTCTGGAAGCTAGCAAATCTGGCATTTGCTTGGAATTTAAAATGAGTTCTATCCTGCGTGTGCTCCTGTGTAATTAGGTTGCTTTTGTCACGGTGGAACCGGGCGTTATTTTGGCGTGCACCAGCATAATGTGACAAATTATTTAGTGGAGTGCGTGTGGTGCGTGTCTGCTGAAACTTTTAAACAGATATGTCATGACAGTTATTTTGAATGTAGTCTGAATGAGGAGTGTTCTTTGATGCGATGAGTCAATAAATGTGATCTAGCAGCTAGGAAGCTTTGCCGGTGCTTTCACCTCCCGAATCACACGCACATACACACTGCATTATACTAATGAATTACCAAAGCACAAGTCGTCCTTCTACAATCCATATTCTTGGCTTCTGCTTCCAGGAGATGGATTCTCATATTAACAAATGCTCAAAGTGATTTTTGTTTTGGGGATGGTGCTTCTTTTGGCAGCATGAAGTGTAATCCTTTAATGACAGCCTGGCATATTACTATGAAGAGGTAGTAGCTACAGAAGATCCTGTTAGTTTCAATTTGCTTACTGCTGCTGAGCCAGCACAGTGAACTGAATGATAAGAGGCCGCAAAGGAGCCTAATCCCTCTACACGACACTCTCCCCCTCCAACTGCTTGATCTGCCATTACCCCTGACTCGGGGAGGAAGCCAATAAACCTTCTTGTGGGTGCAATTTCTTTTACATTTACAGCTTCCATGTGGCCCCCAATATCACTCCTTTTGCAAGAAAAACAGCTCTGCTGCCAGCACAGTTGCGTCGACCTTTCTAAAGCCTTCCCTTGCTGTGTGACATTATTAGCAGGGATGGGGGTGCAACGTAATGTGTCTCGAGCTTATAAGGGCATTTAATGAACGTAAGCAGCTGCAATATGTAAAGTAACACTTTATTTCAAGCAAAAATAGACTAATGACCCAAACTCAAACGACTCAAAACTCACCAAATCTAGTCAAATTGGTTAGGTGGCGGTTTCAAGAATCATTTCCAAAAAAAACACGTAAGAAGTTGGCTATTTTGGTTTGGAGTGGCTATTTTATAGTGCTTACGAAAACCATATTATACGAAAAATTCATTCATTCATTCATTTTCTGTACCGCTTATCGTCATTAGGGTCACGGGGATGCTGGAGCCTATCCCAGCTGGCTTTGGGCGAGAGGCGGGGTACACCCTGGACTGGTCGCCAGTCAATCGCAGGGCACATATAGACAAACAACCAGTCACACTCACATTCATACCAATGGAAAATTTAGAGAAACCAATTAACCTAACATGCATGTTTTTGGAATGTGGGAGGAAACCGGAGTACCCGGAGAAAACCCACACACGCACGGGGAGAACATGCAAACTCCACACAGAGATGCCCAACGGAGAATTGAACCCAGGTCTTCCAGATCTCCTGACTGTGTGGCCAATGTGCTAACCACTCAGCCACCGTGCGGCCCATTTTATACGAAAAATTTATAAAACGAATTGTGCTTCATAGAATTTTACATCCCATTTAACCAAAAAATATTCCATTTACGAAAATGAAAATGGAAAGTGCCGGCCAGAGTTGTGAATGTACTGCACCGCCGTACAAGCTGCCCTTCCCTGGGGCAGTAATGCACCAAAGTAATGAATGCCAAACACTGTAAAACCCAAGAAGAAAAAGAGCTGACCTCCCTTTGGTTATCTCGATTATCTCCCATCGTCCTCTTCCTCCAAACAAAGGCCAATCACGGCGTCCCTTTGCTCAGCATACCGAAAAGATGTACGTAGGATTTCTGCCACCTGTCAAAACTCTGTACGTCTCCTCCTCCACCATGAAGCTCACCTCGCTTGACCCGAAAGGTAAAGCGTCGCAAGTCATAACAACATTTATGTCATGCTCCGCAGGACAGGAAAAGACACTTCCTGTCCTGGGATCTTATCTTGGAAGGCTGCATTCCAAGCTGGTAGTGCTGCTGCTGCTGCTGCTTCACCACAGTGGAATTGGGCACAGCTAGGCCCAATCTCAATTAGTGGGACGGTGCTGGTTCATTGCATGTGTTATGTCTTTGTTCCTGGTTGGTTCTGTAACATAATACCTTGTCATCCACGTTCCTACTCCCTGGATTTCCACGAGTATTTTCCCCTCTGCCGTTTTTTGTTATACCCTGCATTGCTGTGAGTACCAGTTTTTGTTAAATATTAATTAAATATATTTTGCTTAGCTAAAACACTCCTCTGTCTCTGCATCACGGGGTTCAAGCCATTCCTCAGCTCGGCTAAAACGTAACAATTTATTATTTTTTATTTTTATTTTATTATTTTCACATTGTTTTTTTAACATTCATGCACATGTAAATAAATAATGAACATATTTTTTCTGGTGGAAACAATATTTACATTTTATACGACTGTTTTCAAGGGGACTGAAACAAATTACGCCATTTATATGATAAATCTTGTCTCATAATACAGAAATAATTTAGTGAATAAAATAAAAATAAAATAATTTCATATCTTGAAGTTCTTCTGTATTTGCATTTAATGATGTTGAGATTTTGTCTGTTTCCCACTTAATTTCAACAACATACACTAGCAGGTGGACACCACTACATTGTAAACAAAACAAAACAGGTTTTTGTCATTGCATGCACACTGAGCACGGGAAGTCTGATGACTCCAATAACTCTTGTGCATGAAGAAGGTCCCATCACTAAGAGATTCACAGAGGTCCCCTGCCAGTAGAAATAACAGTGGAAACATGGTTAGCGCCATTAATTCGTAGGTGACTCCAACCGAAGCAGATGCTAACTGAACCGTTTTTTACCCATAAGAAATAACGTAAATCCAAAATGTTAACACAAAACACGTTTTTATAGTTTTACAATTAGTTTGACATGCAGAAAACAATTGGAAAGGCACATGATACTTCAATGAAAGGTTACTTTTACTTACTTTGATTCTTAACGACTATTCCCGAAGACACCACATGGCAGCCAGCATGAGCATGGCATGAGTTGTTTTTTTAATTGAATACGGTTTCTCTCACTCCCTTTTTTTTAAAAATTGAATACGGTTTCTCCCTCCCACGAGCTCACCACTCGTGGGAGGGGCCAAAGGAGTCGGGTGCAAAGAGAACTGGGTGACAACCGGAGGCAGAGGCCTTGGCGGTCCGATCCTCGGCTACAGAAACTAGTTGTCGGTGCGTGGAATGTCACCTCTCTGGCGGGGAAGGAGCCTGAGCTGGTGCGTGAGGTGAAGAAATTCCGGCTAGATGTAGTCGGACTCACCTCAACGCACGGCAAGGGTTCTGGAACCAGTCCTCTCAAGAGGGGCTGGACTTTATTCCACTCTGGTGTTGCCGGCAATGAGAGGCGACGAGCAGGGGTGGCAATTCTTGTTCCCGCCCGGTTTCAAGCCTGCACGTTGGAGTTTAACCCAGTAAACAAGAGGGTAGTTTCCCTACGCCTTCGCGTGGGGGGACGGGTCCTGGCTGTTGTGTGGGCTTATGCGCCAAATGAAAGTTCAGAATACCAGCCCTTTTTGGAGTCCTTAGAGGAAGTACTAGAGAGTGCTCCCTCGGGGGATTCATTTGTTCTGCTGGGTGACTTCAACGCTCATGTTGGCAACGACAGTGAGACTTGGAAAGGTGTGATTGGGAGGAACGGCCCCCCTGATCTTAACCCGAGCGGTGTCTTGTTATTAGACTTCTGTGCTCGTCACAGATTGTCTATAACGAACACCATGTTCAAGCATAAGGGTGTCCACATGTGCACTTAGAACCAGGACACCCTGGGCCGCAGTTCGATGATTGACTTTGTGGTTGTGTCGTCGGACTTGCGACCACATGTTTTGGACACTCGGGTAAGGAGAGGGGCGGAGCTGTCAACTGATCACCACCTGGTGGTGAGTTTGTTCCGATGGCGGGGGAGGATGCCGGTCAGACCTGGCAGACCCAAACGCATTGTGAGGGTCTGATGGGAACGCCTGGCAGAGTCCCCTGTCAGAAGGAGTTTCATCTCCCGGATTTGCCCGGAGTTCCTTAAGGCCCTGGATGCTGTGGGCATGTCTTGGTTGACACAACTCTGCAGCATTGCGTGGACGTCGGGGTCGGTGCCCCTGGACTGGCAGGCCGGGGTGGTGGTCCCGCTTTTCAGGAAGGGGACCGGAGGGTGTGTTCTAACTATCGTGGGATCACACTCCTCAGCCTTCCCGGTAAGGTCTATTCAGGGGTTCTGGAGAGGAGGATCCGCCGGATAGTCGAATCTCGGATTCAGGAAGAGCAGTGTGGTTTTCGTCCTGGTCGTGGAACTGTGGACCAACTTAATACTCTCTCCGGGTCGGGGATGAGGTCCTGCCTCAAGTGGAGGAGTTTAAATACCTCGGGGTCTTGTTCACGAGTGATGGAAGGATGGAACGTGAGATGGACGGGCGGGTTGGTGCAGCGTCTGCAGTGATGCTGACTCTGCACCGGTCTCTCGTGGGGAAGAGGGAGCTGAGCCAAAAGGCTACGCTCTCAATTTACCGATCGATCTACGTTCCTTCCCTTACCTCCCCGCTCCTGGACCCTCTGCAGTTCGCCTACAGAGCCAACCGGTCTGTAGATGACGCCATCAACCTGGCCCTCCACTACATCCTGCAGCATCTGGACTCCCCAAGAACCTACGCCAGGATCCTGTTTGTGGACTTCAGCTCTGCATTCAACACCATCCTCCCAGCTCTGCTCCAGGACAAGCTCGCCCAGCTCAACGTGCCTGACTCCACCTGCAGGTGGATCACTGACTTCCTGACGGCCCGGAGGCAGCGCGTGCGGCTGGGGAAGAATGTCTCGGACACTCGGACTATCAGCACGGGATCCCCACAGGGCTGTGTACTTTCCCCCCTGCTCTTCTCCCTGTACACCAACAGCTGCACCTCCGGCCACGACTCGGTGAAACTGATTAAGTTTGCGGATGACACCACCCTCATCGGGCTCATCTCAGACGGTGATGAGTCTGCTTACAGGAAGGAGGTGGACCGGTTGGTGTCGTGGTGCAGCTGCAACAACCTGGAGCTCAATGCTCAGAAGACAGTGGAGATGATCGTGGACTTCAGGAAAGTCAAAGCCCCCCTACCCCCCCTCGTCTTGACAGACTCTCCCATCACAACTGTGGACTCCTTCCGCTTCCTGGGCACTAACATCACCCACGACCTCAAGTGGGAGCAGACCATCAGCTCCATCATCAAGAAGGCTCAGCAGAGGATGTACTTCCTGAGGCAGCTGAGGAAAGCCAAGCTGCCTGTCCAGACGATGGTGCAATTCTACACGGCCATTATTGAGTCCATCCTCACCTCCTCCATCACAGTGTGGTTCGCTGGGGCCACTGCCAGGGACAAACACAGACTGCAGCGCATCGTGCGCTCCGCCGAGAAAGTGATCGGCTGCAGCCTTCCATCTCTCCAGGACCTGTACGTCTCCAGAACTCGGGGGCGAGCAGGCCGGATACTTGCTGACCCTTCCCACCCTGGACATGGACTATTTGAGCCACTCCCCTCTGGCAGAAGGTTACGGTCCATTCGGACCAGAACCTCTCGCCACAAGAACAGTTTCTTTCCTGCTGCTGTTGAACTCATGAACACTTTATAACATTTGCACTATGCTCACTTTATAACCAGTATTTTTGGCACCTTATAATACCTGCACTAAAAACACTCTCATGCCTTTACTTATCAGTGATTTCAACTTTTTACTCAGGTTCTATGTTTAGTTAGTTCTATGTTTATTTAATACTCTATGTTTACTTAGAATTCTACGTTGCACTGAGTCACCAAAGAAAGTTCCTATTTTGTGAATTGTTCACTTACAATGGCAATAAAGTTTTTTTTCTGATTCTGATCTGATTCTGATTACCTATGGTCATGAGCTTTGGGTAGTGACAGGAAAGTAAAGGACAAGATCGCGGGTACAAGCGGCCGAAATGAGTTTTCTCCGCTGGGTGGCTGGTCTCTCTCTTAGAGATAGGGTGAGAAGCCCTGTCATCCGGGAGAGACTCGGAGTAGAACCGCTGCTCCTCTGCATAGAGAGGAGTCAGATGAGATCGGTCTGGCATCTGGTTAGGATGCCTCCCGAACGCCTTCCTGGGGAGGTGTTCAGGGCACGTCCAACCGGTAGGAGGCCTCGGGGAAGACCCAGGACACATTGGAGAGACTATGTCTCTCAGCTGGCCTGGGAATGCCTCGGCATCCGCAGGAAGAGCTAGACGAAGTGGCCGAGGAAAGGGAAGCTTCCCTGCTTAGGTTGCTGCCCCCGCGACCCGACCTCGGATAAGCAGGAAGAAAATGGATGGATGGAATACGGTTTCTCAGCTCAATACTTTAACCCAAAATGGAGCCAAAGAAGGTGCCAGTATTTTGATAAAGAAGGTGAAACTACTGTATTCAAGAAATAACTCTTGACAAAACAGGAAAATCTCGCTGTCTCGCGGCCGCAGTGTTTTTAGGAACAATAGTCTCAATGAAGCAAGAGTAACCATAAATGTTCATTTAGCCCTTCCATTTGTAATTTACCATAATTTCTGGACTAGAGAGCACACCTGTATATTAGCCACATACACTAAATTTAAAGATGAAAAAAGGTTTTTATAGGCTGGGCCAATCTACAAGCTGCAGGTGTCCATGTTGATTTTTTATTTACATTTTTGTTACCGTTTGATTATATACATTCTTTTTTCCAGACAGCCCCGAACAGTGCGTGTAACACGGCTAGTTAAACATACCGGACAAGTCATTCATCGCTGTTCTCATCCTCCTCCTGGGAACTAAACCACTAAAAACGTCCTTCTTTTCACAGTCTCATAATTCCTTCATCACACACTTTTCCAGTCGCTCTCCCTTTTGCAATCCCTCTTGGCGTATTTCGTCTCGAGGCAAATGAACCCTTTGGGTTGAGTTGTCATGCAGTAGTCCAGCCTTTAGAGGCCCGTTGGTGTAAGTGTAGCGTCCCAAGTGTAGGCTGTGTACGGTCATTTTTCAACAAGACAACTTTGTTTTTACACTTACTCTTGTGTGCCCTCGTACTTTTGCTGCTGTAAACCTGGAATTTCCGCTTGTGGGACTAAAAAAGACATATCTTATGTTCATCATGACACGACGTATGCCTAACATACAATATGCTTTGTCTGTTCCCCTGTCACTCCAAAAAAGGAGGTTCAGGGGGCTTTTGTACACGGGCCCAGAACTTGATGCCATTTTAGTAGTCTTCATTTTATTCATCTTGTTGGCTTTTCAGCCTTCTGACAACATCTCTGAGCATTTATACGCATATCTTAGGGAATTGCTGCTTCTTGTTCTAAATATATTTGCAAACATGCAGAGAATCTCTAATAATCTGCAGAAGTCTGTCAGAAAACAATAAGGGGCTCGAAGCTACATCATCTCTTCTGTTTTTGGCTCTCCTGTGAACATTGTTTTTTTTTTTCTTGGCTTGTGACAGCTGCCGGGAGTTGTTTCATGTGCACCGTGCAGCAGCAGCGGCAGCACGTCTACTCCGATGGCGCACCTTTGTCTGAACCACAAACTGGGGGAAGCTCAGCGGAACAGCCCAGAAACAGTCTGTAGCAGTGGTCCCCGATCTTTTTTTAATCCATGGACTGGTTCCAACAAACCCCTGGCCAACCGGGGGTGGGGGGCGCAATGTAACATGTTGTGTGTGTGTGTGTATTGTAGATATATATCTATAGCTATATATATCTCTATCTAGAGCGAGATCTATCGATCGATCTAGAGAAATATCTCTAGATATCTATCTCTAGCTCTATCGATCTAGATCTATGTATCTATCACAATGTATACAGCAGTGGCGATTGCTCTAAGACTTGTTGCACTGTTCGAAAGCGGACGGTCATTGGATAAATGTTGGGCTTTATCCCGCCCATTGGACACTCAGCATCTCTGGAGTTCTGTGGGGCAATGGGCTGCCCGGGAGACTCTGCTTCTGCATGACTGGATGATCTGTTTGATCTTTTTGATTGACAGAGAAAAGAGTGAATCAGCGGTTTTGAAGTATGAACTTCCACCGGAGCATTTTCCAAGTTTTTCCTTTCATTGTCCGGAAAAGATCCCGAGACCTTATTATTTTGTCTTTGTTAAAAAAGATTAAGAACAGAGGGTAGAATTTACATATTAGTACATAAACACAGTTATGATGTAGGCTGGAATCAAATGAGCTTCTCCTCCTTGAATGACCAGCAGCCGCCACTGACATACAGGTATAACCGAGGGTATTAATGACTGATGCTGTAAAGGTGTAACATCAAGGACGCACGACTGCCAACAACACCCTTCCGGGCTCCATATTAAGCGCTTGTCTGACTGCACTGAAGAAAAGTCTTAGGAAAGTAGCTTCCAAACACATCAAATTAAAAGAAAAAAATGAATAATGATGCAACGGTTGTATGATCCTGGAGTTTGTTTTTCAGAGAGAAGATGATCACATTGTTTTTTGATATGTGGGTAACATCCAGTTTGCTAGCATGAATTGACTTTACATCCATGCATGAATTGACTTTACATACATGGCATTCATGCAGCAAAGTAATGAGAAGAAGCAACAGGGACAGGCGGCACTGAAAATAATAAAAAACAAACTCAATTGACGCTTAGAGTCAACCGAGAAAAAACAAAAGCTACAAAGAAGTGTGATGTTGGAATCGGAACTTGAGAGTTAGACAATATCAGCATAGTGGATATCCTTAGTAGTAACGTCATCAAACCTCACCTTTATGCATTCACATCCATCCATCCATCCATTTTCTATACCGCTTATCCTCGTTAGGGTCGCGGGTATGCTGGAGCCTATCCCAGCTGACTTTGGGCGGGAGGCGGGGTACACCCTAGACTGGTCGGCATTCACATCCAGCCCCAGCATTTGGTTTCTATTTGTGGGAGCATCAAACTTTTGTTGTGGAGCACACAACATTGGCTTTCTAACAGTATATTATTATTTCCATTTTTAAAAACTTTTTTTTTGTTTTTTTAAGAATCATTTTTCCGGAAAGTTGCCGGTGTTTGGAAACCGCTGGTCTACTGTATTTGACAAAAGTGAGTACACCCCTCACATTTCAGCAACCATTTTGTTGTATCTTCTCATTGGACCATACTATAGAAATGTAAATTGGATATATAGTACTTATGTTAGTGTGTAGCTCTCATGAGTGCTGGCAGCACTCATACTGCCCCTGACCATGATGCTACCACCACCAACCTCTTGCTACTCTAATTGTGTCACCAGCTATTTCTACAATAATAACCCAGTGTTGAGGCATTTCTAGAGGATAGCAAATAAAGACTGTCATACAAGCTGTACACTGACTACCCGTAGATATATCCAAGTTTCATATCTTTTGTTGATACACTAAGTGTATAGATTTTTCCCAAGGAATGTGATATACCAACTATAAAATTGATATTTGTTATTTTTTATAAAAATGTAAAGACTTGGGAATTGCACATTACTGTTTTAGTACTTAGGCCATTTAATTACTAAATATATCACACACATTTACAGTTTGAAAGGTTCAAATGCAGTTATGATAACCAACCTTTTTGGCGAGTGAAAAGAAAGCCACATCTTTTAAAATGTATTTCCGTGAAAGCCAGATAATATATTTTTAACAATGAATGCAACTAAATGTGTGCATTATTAGCAAGTCTAACACTTTTAGAATATAATAAGTAGGGAGGCTCGATCAGGTTTTTATGCTACCGATTCCGATACCGATGATCCATGAGTGAAATTGGCCGATATCAATATCGATCACATGTATTAAATGTACATTTTTTAAATTTATCTATGATGAGTGCAATTTGTGAGGGGTACTGTTACACAATTCCAAGGACCCTGTAAATACAGCAAGGAAGTATTTAAAAAAAAAATTTTGTGAATGATTTTTGTGAATATAATGTTTTGGAGCAATACAAATACAAGGGAAATAAATTTATTTTTAGCTCAAGATACTGTAACAAAACAGATCAGAATACAATAATAGAAATAAATATTAAATAAAAAATATGTCCAGCTTAACTTAAAACAGAATGGATGAATGGAACTGAATGTCAACTATTTGTGTTTTATTTTGAACTGGCATAATTTAAATTGTACATTACTTTATTTACTATGCACATCTTTACCCTATTTTGTGCTGATTTGTCATTCTATGAAGTCTGAATTAAACAGTTATAATAAAAAAACGACAACTAAGAGATGAAGCAAATATTCTTTGACCCATTGTGAGCTACTCAAAACCATCTGGTGAGATAGTGTTACCATCATAACACAAACTATGATTGTTTTCATTAAACGACACACAACTAGTGTTCGGAGGACAAGACAAAATTAATATGACAACAAGATGGTAAAGTTGTTTAGTGACACTTGAAAATGTTAGTACGTACCCCATGAACATGATATCCACTTCTTCGTGGGACAAAAACGAGCTCCAAACTAACGGTTTTGCTCATTTGTTTTGGAAACAAAATGTCAGTTTGATAAAAAAAAGTCCCACCTGGAGTTCGAAGATGAGAGGATGGGCGGATAGTTCTAGCTAGCTAGTTAGCAGCGGCAAATGACAGCTAGGCAAAGTGTGTAAAGAAAGATGCAAGAAAAGGATGACAAGAGAGTGATCAAACACTCTGGCATCAATTGGTGCAGCCTGTGTCAAGCTGTCAAACTGAAACCATTGAGGTTTTCTAGACTGTTGATTCTTGCTGCAACACAGGACAAAGTCTTTGTCTTGTTAGGACATGAACTGGCCTATGCTGATCATGTGTTTTTTATGGAAATCGGCCGATACTAATCGGTGTCCGATTGATCGAAGAATCCCTAAATAAGTCTCTGAATGTATCGTTTTCAATAACATTGTTCTACTGAAGCTAACCAATAGTAAATAGAAAACGTCCTACTATTAATGCGACCTCTGGTGCTGCATGGTTTTGCACTTTTGCAGGATTCGCATGATGACTATTTGATTAAAGGAGGAAAGTTTATTCTTGACCTCTCAATGACCCAGGTCCAATAATATCTGGCCTGAGTGTCTGAACGGGAAAATATCCGAAGGACAGCCTGCATTGGCTCTGGCCACCCACATTGCAAAAGTGGATGGATGGATTGAAATGCATAAGAAAGTTTCATATTGTCAATGTTATTTTGAACACATATATTTCTGTAATGTTTTACTTTAAAACATCAGGTGGAAAAAAATTTAATTTATAAATGCTATTGCAGTGCCCTGCAATTGACTGGCGACCAGTCCAGGGTTTACCTTGCCTCTCGCCCAAAGCCAGCTGGGATAGGCTCCAGCATACCCACGACCCTACTGAGGATAAGTGGGATAGAAAATGAATGAATGAATGAATTGTCATTGTGTTAAGAAATACCTGCATCCACATCTGGCTCCCAAGCCATAGTTTCACTACCCCTGTGATAATCCCTCATGCATTATGCAGTACCTTAACACAATGCAGCACAATGATATCCGGGCTTTGCAACCTGGAGAGTTGTATGGAGCACCTCATGGAGTACTTTCAACAGATGGTTGTCTGCATGCTTGTGGTCCACACTGCCCTCCTTTCTGACCCGATGTCATCCGTCATCGTCTCCCAGTGTGGAGGGCAGCTGAAGGCCAGAGATTTTTCATACTAGAGCGTGCCCTTGGAGCAGCAGCGCAACGGGCTGGCTTGTAAGGAACGCTTTCAGATGTGCTTTATTACACCAAGCCTTCAAATCCCTTCAAAACACCTCCCAGCTCATCATTTTTATCCCCAGTAATTCTTTCACATCCCGGCTTTTACTTCTTTATTGCATCATGGATTTATATAAATTGTTTTATTAGGAGGCTATACCTATGTGTTATTTAAAAGCAATGATATATGGGGGATGATAGAGCAGAGTGATGAGCTAATAAGGTTTAGAAGAGACACGAGTGTGGAAAGAGGGTGGATCAAATATTTATGAAGTGTTTGGAGGGAGAAAATCCCACCATGTACTCAGCAATTTCCTTCGGAGTGATAGAGGTGGGCGCTCTGTTGTTTGTAGACAAACTTCAGTGATGGACGTGACAGTACACAAGTGAGGGGAAGTGCAAAGCAAAAAAAGCAAAAAGGTCTGGATGGTAAATGGCAGAGTCACTCTACTGACACCTACTGGGAACCCATGTCAAATTTTGAAAGTACCTCCAAATAATTCAATAGCACTTATAGAAATGCACATTAGCATTCACTGAATGGCAGGGGTTCCCTAAATAATTCTACTTTTACAGTGCTTGATCCACTCTTTCTTTTTGCTCCCTATAAATAGTAATATTCCTCTTTTCACTTCCTTTGCCCTCCAACCTTTCCTATGGGTGTGGCTGCTATTTGTCCCACCACCACCGGATTGGTCATGCAGTCCGTGTTTGCATTTCTCCCCGTGGGTTTTTTCTGGGTACTCCCACATTTCAAAAACACGCATGTTATGTATGTACCCGAAGTCAGCTGGGATAGGCTCCAGCATATTCCTGTGACCCCTACGAGGATAAGCGGTAGAGAAGATGGATGGAATATTTGGATTGTTTTCACTAAACACAATTAGAATTAAACAATGAACTGTAATGTGTTAACACCACCAATAATAATAAAATAAATAGGCTGCATCGTGGCCTAGTGGTTAGCATGTATGCCTCACAGTCAGGAAATGGTGGATTCATATCTCTTTCTCCTTGTGCATGGTTCCCGCCTGGTACCTTGACTTCCTCTCACAATCCAAAAATACGCATGCTAGGGAAGTTGGACACTCTAAAATGTGTCCATTGGTGTGAATGGTTGCTTGTCAATGTGCCCTTCAATTGGCTGGTGATGAGTGCATGGTGCACCCCTCTTCTCTTTTCCAAAAATACATTTGGGATCATGCCCTAGTGAGGACAAGTACAGAAAACGGATGGCTGTATCATTGTAGTGATTTATGTAACTTGATTTCAAATATTATTTTTGTAACTAATTCTATTGGTTTTATTCGAATCTCCGTTGGGCATCTGTGTGGCGTTTGCATGTTCGCCCCGTGTGTGTGTGTGTGTGTGTGGTGGGGGGGGGTTCCTCCGGGTACTCGAGTTTCCTCCCACATTCCAAAAACATGCATGTTAGGTTAATAGGCGACTCCAAATTGGCCACAGGTATGAATGTGAGTGCAAATGATTGTTTGTCTGCCCTGCGATTGACTGTCCAGGGTGTACCCGCCCTTTCACCCGAAGTCAGCTGGGATAGGCTCCAGCAACCCCTGTGACCCTAATGAGGATAAGTGGCATTAAAGATGGATGGATATTACTAGTTTTAACATTTATAACCAATACAGGTATAATTAAATAGCAGTATGCCAATAACACCATCACCAATAACAAAAAACACAATACTATAGTCAAAAATAATAATATATGAATATTCAGTATGTATATATAGGTATATATATGAGTGTGTGTGTATACTGTATATAATTTTATCATACTGCACATTGCCACGAATGACGCAAATGCTTCATTGATGCATGGTATGCATCAATGCACAAATGACAAATTAAATGCACAAATGACGCAAAACACTATTAATGCAAATGCATTAATAGTGTTACTAAAAGTAATAAAACAAAAAATGTATACCCAAATTATTTTTTTAGAGACAATTGTGAGATATCTGGTGAGAAAACAATTTCCAATGATTTTTGTAATTATTTAGCAAAAATAGGTAGCACCATTGCCGAAAAGATCCCAATAAAATTACAAAACACAGAAAATATTGTAACTGACTGTATAAACAGTATCTTTCTTACAAATGTTGAAAAAGAAGAAATACTTAAAATTGTAAAAAACTGTACTAACAAGAGATCGACAGAAGGGTTAGATATGACAATTGTAAAAAACATAATTGAATCTGTTATTGAACCTTTTACATATATTTGTAATTTGTCACTGACAACAGGAATTTTTCCAGATAAAATGAAAGTGGCTAAAGTTGTTCCCTTTTACAAAAATGGAGACATACGTGATTTTTCTAACTATAGGCCAATTTCCTTGCTTCCACAATTTTAAAAAATCTTAGAAAAGGTATTTGCTACTAGACTTAAAAAATTCGTACATAAAGAAAATATTTTAAATATATAAATATATAAAAAATAAATGACTGTCAGTGACCTTCAACTCTCACTGGATCGGTTCGCAGCTGAGTGTGAAGCGGCTGGAATGAGAATCAGCACCTCCAAATCCGAGTCCATGGTTCTCGCCCGGGAAAGGGTGGAGTGCCATCTCCGGGTCAGGGATGAGGTCCTGCCTCAAGTGGAGGAGTTTAAGTACCTCGGGGTATTGTTCACGAGTGATGGAAGGATGGAACGCGAAATGGACAGGCGGACTGGTGCGGCGTCTGCAATTATGCGGACTCTGCATCGGTCTATTGTGGTGAAAAAAGAGCTGATCCAAAAGGCAAAGCTCTCGATTTACCAGTCGATCTACGCTCCTACCCTCACCTATGGTCCTGAGCTTTGGGTAGTGATCGAGAGGACAAGATCGCAGGTACAAGCGGCCGAAATGAGTTTTCTCCGCAGGGTGGCTGGGCTCTCCCTTAGAGATAGGGTGAGAAGCTCTGACATCCGGGAGAGACTCGGAGTAGAACTGCTGCTCCTCCGCATTGAGAGGAGTCAGATGAGATGGCTCGGGCATCTGGTTAGGATGCCTCCCGAACGCCTTCCTGGGGAGGTGTTCAGGGCACGTCCAACCGGTAGGAGGCCTCAGGGAAGACCCAGGACACATTGGAGAGACTATGTCTCTCAGCTGGCCTGGGAACGCCCGGCATCCGCTGGGAAGAGCTAGACGAAGTGGCCGGGGAGAGGGACCTCTGGGCTTCCCTGCTTTGGTTGCTGCCCCCGCGACCCGACCTCGGATAAGCGGAAGAAAATGGATGGATGGATGGAACTGTCAGTATGGCTTTAGGGCAAATCATTCAACAGCGATGGCTATAATAGAACTAACTGAAAATATAGCAAGAGAAATTGACAGTAAAAACATTCTTGTAAGCATTTTCATTGACTTACAAAAAGCTTTTGATGTAATAAACCAATAGAATTGGTTTATTACATCAAAAGCTTCCTCAAAATGGAAGAGGATTGGCTCAAAAATGGATTAAAAACTATTTAGAGAACAGAAAACAGTATGTTCAGGTACACAACACCAAGTCAGACCTTTGCGACATCAGTTGTGGGGTGCCACAGGGCTCAATACTTGGACCAATTTTATTCATATTATGCATGAACGACTTTCCAAAAGCCTCAAATGTGCTTCAGAGTGTTCTGTTTGCCGATGACACGACGTTATTCTATTCAGCAAAAACTATGCAAGAAGTGGAACATACAGTGAACAAGGAGCTCAAAAAAATAAAACTTTGGTTTGACCAAAATAAATTAGCACTTAATGTTAAAAAAAACTAACTATATTACATTCAATGATAGAAAGAAAAATATTGATATATCACTAACGATAGACGGGATGGACATAGAAAGAGTAAAAGAAACTAAATTTCTAGGAGTCATCATTGACGAGGACCTGACCTGGAAATCACATATAAATTATGCAAAGGGTAAAGTTGCCAAATCTATTGCTGTTTTGCACAAAGTGAATTTTTTTTTACTCGCTCTGCTCAATTTATACAACACAATGATTTTGCCATATTTTACATACTGTGTTGAAATTTGGGGATCAACCTGTAAAACATTTACAAATCCATTGTTTATCTTACCAAAAAAAAGCCATGACAGCCATAAATAACAAAAGATATAGAGAGCCATCAAACCCATTGTTTATTAAATGCAAGACTTTAAAATGTTATGATATAGGTGAGCTTAATATTCTTCTGGTTTTGTACAAAGCTAATAAAAATATGTTACAAGCAAACATTCAGGAAGGTTTTGAAAAACGAGACTGTCATTACAATCTGAAAGGAAAAGATGTTTTCAAAAACCCCCCGGATCAGGACCAGAGCAATGGAACAGACTGTCACAGTAAAAGGAATTCATCTATGGAACAAGCTTCAGGAAGAAATAAAAGACTCTAAGACGATCCTGTTCGAGAAATTCATAAAAGCTGCAATAATGAAGAAGTATGAACAGTTAGAAGCTTCATAAATTGTAAAATTTCAGTCAAATGTTAGCAATGTATGTTGGGAAATCTGAATGACTGGGAAAATCAAAATGTTAAAAATTTGCATTTATCTGTAACTAAATTTAGGATATTATATGTATAAAAATGATATAAAACTGAACTGGTAAATGATTATTTGAAAGGGGCAGATATTATAAGACTGTTCTTCTTTCTGCCCCTTTTCATTAATTTATTGTGTTGAGTTTATTGTAGTTGTTTGGAATGACTTGTTTTGATTTTGAATGAAATATATTCAATTTAAAAAAAAAATGCTGAGGGAACGGCCAATAAGCAGGAATGTCCACCAGAGCTGTCGCCCGTAAATTGAATGTTCATTTACCTACCATAAGTTGTTTCCAAAGGCTTTCAGAGAATCTGGCAGTACTGTACATACAACGCGCTTCACAACTGCAGCATCAGAATCTTCACTTCCAAGATAATCTGAGACCAGCCACCCGGACAGCTGCTGCAAAACCAAAACCAAGAGCTTCTGCACAAACAGAAACCGTCTCAAAGAAGCTCATCTGCATGCGTGTCCTCATCAGGGTCTCGAATTGATTGCAGTTTGTTATTGTAACCAAATTGAGTGGGCAAATTCTCCAATTTGGTGGCGTCTACCACTTTTGAAGAAGTCTCCTCTACATGCAAGAATGTTTTCTTGCATGTAAAACTCTACATGTTTTCACTGTACCTGGCAGATGGCAGACAGCTTGCATGGTATTGTGTGCGTTTATTGATGTTGTGGATTTAGTGGCCCATGGTGGCAATGGGGTTATAACATTAGCAGATGAATGTTATGGTCAAAAAAACAGATTGTACTAATGCATTCTATTGATGGCATTTTGAATGCACAGAGATACAATGACAAGATCCTGAGGCCCGTGGTTGTACCATTCATATACTGACTGGTTTTCTGATGCCCCAATACACATAGACCCACCAATACAGTAAAACTGCATACTTTAAAATGGTCTTTTATTGTGGCCAGCCTAAGGCACGCCTGTGCAATAATCATGTTTTCTTTCAGCTGTAAATTGTGAGCTGGATGGATTATCCCAGCAAAAGAAGTGCTCGCTAACACAGATTTAAACAGTTTTGTGAACAATATTTGCGAGAAATAGGATTTTTGTGTTCATAGAAAAGGCTTTACCGTACGTCACTGAGTTCAGATCATGAAACACGTGTTGAGTTTACATTTTTGTTGAGTGAACCAAAAGTTTTCCATTAATATTTTTGTTGAGTACAATAATTCACATTCACAAACATCCTATGATTGACTGGTGGCCAGTCCAACATGTACCCCACCTCTACCCACCATCAGCTGGGAAAAGCTTTAGCTTTCCATCTAACCTGAACAGCTTAAGTGGTAAGAAATGGATGAAATGTAGACCACTTCACAGACACTTTTATCCATCAATCTATCCATTTTCTGTGCCGCTTGTATGCCTATTCCTATTCCAGCTGTCTTTGGGCAACAGGCTGGTCAGCCAATTGCAGGGCAACACTGCCTTCAATACTCCTTAATACTTTAGGCATTGAAAGTATGTTTTTACCCAAAAACCGAGCCAACAACAATGCAGAACATTTACATGGTGTGTGTGATATTTTTTTGTTTTTTTTCCAACGTTTGAAGGTGAATTATTCAACACTTCCCTCTCCTCCTCACATCAACCCCCTCAAAACCAGCATGGAATCTACACACCGTGCTTCATCTTCTCTAATTCCCTCAGAGAGTGTGAGGAGTTTAAAACCACTGTTCAACATTAATTGAAATGTGCGCGTTGTCTCCATCTCGGCGCCTCGGCGTCTAAAAAAAAAGTAGGGCAAACATCACCTCGAATGCTCTCTGCAAATACAGCTATCAGCCCCCATGATTGCAATCAGCCTGAACAAGACTATAATCTGCTCTTTGTTAATTTTACTAGGCATGCTTTGTGAGCTGTGTGAATTATTGGCTACATCTCATTAAAATGCACTCCACCCTCACAAAGATGCTTTTGTAATAGGGTTTTAAACAATTATTTGCAAGCAATTAAGATACTATAGGGGCCACTCAATAAATTAGAATATGACCAAAAAGTTGATTTACTTCAGTAATTTCAATAATAAAGTGAAACTTTTATATTATGTACATTCATTACACAGACTGATATATTTCAAATGTTTTATTTTAATGTTGAAAACCAATGAAAATTCCAAATTCAGTATCTCAAAAAATTTGAATGTTACTTATCGGGCTGCAACTAATGATTATTTTAATAACTGATGTTGATTTTATTTCGATTAATCGATGAATCAGATTTTTAAAAATTATTTAACAAAACAGCAGCAATCCCTTTAAGAATGCATTAATGGACTTTTTCCCTCCTCAAAATAATAGCAAAGAGGGCAGGAAGGAGGAAGAGGCATTTCACCAAAATGGATGTAGGGAAGTATAAACAATCAACTGACCAAACACATTACTGCAAAGCAACAAGCCACTGAATAAATAAATAAGAAATAACAAAGTTACTGAGCAAGCTTTGCATTTGGCATCGGCTTGTCTGCTCTGGGGGGAGATTCCGTGCCTTGTTTGACGGTCAAGTTGTGAAGCTTGACCGTGAATTAGATGAAATGGCCTGCGCTGGACAGGCACAGCCATAGCTATTTGTAGTTTCACTGTTCTACTGCTAGGTTTTGTGTGTGTCTGTGTATGTATGGAAAGAGTTCTGCATAAATGTATGCTTTTCCTTTGCGTGGGAATGTTCTACGCACACATCTCTGCAGTGGTTTGCTTCACAAGATATCAGGCAAAAATGTCAATTGCTTTTTTTCCAAAGTCAAAACTGATGTGTGTGACTTGACTATCTTGTTTTGCCTGAAACACAGAAATAATAGGTCTGCTTTCATGGATGACAACGGAAATTATCACATTTGAGAGACTGAAAGACTGAGTAGTTTTTTTAAATGAAAACGTTAATTAATTAATTACCAAAATAGTTTTTATCAATTCATCCACCCCCCCAAACAATCCACTCGCACGGTGAGAACATGCTAAATTATCAGTTCGCTTTCTATGTCATGACAGACCTGACACCACAGCACTGCATCTTGGCTCATTTGCATACTAACAGTAAATGACACAGCGTGAAGACTCATGCAGCACAGCCACGGAGATGAGGTGAGCTCTCTCGTGCTTTTTCTGGCGGAGTTTTCACCTTTAATATTTTGATTTGGGACTATTTATTTAATTAAAAGTTATGAATTAAAATTTGCCCAAAGCCAGAGGAGTTTCCCTCCTTCCTGAACTATGCTATATTTTCCTTCTGACACGTATTATGTTATATACATATGTACATATATATATACGTATATACATATATACTGTATGTATATATACATGTACTGTATATATGTATATGTGGATATATATGTATACGTAATATTATGACTTTTTCCTTGTAAAATTACAACCTCACAATTTAATTTACCATTTAATAAAATTAACTCTATTCTCATAAAAATAAAAAAAAATTACAACTTTTTTCTCGTAAAAAAGTCAATAATTTTACAAGTATAAAACTTGTAATTTGAATAAATTTACATTTGTACATGTCATTGTGTCATATGTGTCAGAGGGATACTACCATAGGTCATCAAGGTGGAAGAAAACTTTCCTCTGGCTTCAATCAAGCTTTTATTCCGCAGTTGGACACAAACAGATTAGCATGGTACTCACTGGTACTCTCTAGTACCCCGCCCCCTCCATATACAGCTCCCCGTTTCATAGCCGTCTCAAGCAATGCCTATAAATTGATGTTAACACTTTAATTCTCATAAAGATTACACTTTACTCTCATAACATTACGAACTTCTGTCTCGTAAATATACAACGTTATTGTTGGAAATTTATGACATGTTCATCAAAATCTGATGATTTTAATACTCCATTTAACAGGCATTGCCCGGAACAGCTATAAACACAGGGGTCTCGTGTGACCTTTGGCCTGGGTCAAAAGTAATACGACTTTTTTTTTCGTAAAATTATGACTTTTTTTCTCGTAAAATTGTGACTTTAAAACTATCTCGTACAATCACAACTTTTAATCTCGAAATCTTACGTGTTTTTATGTGGCCCTATCTGCACTCAGGAAGTGAAGAAAATTTAAATGGCAAAATGTAAGCAAACTAAATAGTGTCATCATTAAAAATATAGTGTAAATAAATTATCACATGAAAAATCAACTTACATCAACTCAAACTGTTACAATAGGATTAAATATGACCTGATTCTTCCTATCTTTTTACATGTTGAATAGTGTATAGCTAGTGTATGAAAAATGTAACCACGTGATGTTCCTTAATGCAACGTGTTAAGCATCTGTAATGGCAACACATATCTTCTATAATAATTGATAGTAATTGTCTGGATAGGGACATAATGTACATAAATAAAAAGTTTTCTTTCGAAAAATGTGTTGTGGCTGCAACACAACGACTGCAACGTTTACTTTACTGGGTTTCAGAAAGCTCTTAACATAACGCTACAGAAATGTTGCATCAGAATCACCATTTCCGGGTGACGTCATCAACGTCGCCGGTCATCGGGACAGTTCCTGCTAGCTAGCAGTAACCTGACTGCGAAAAGACGTTTCATGTGGGACAGCTTTTCACTTGCCATGGCTCAGCAGACCGTCGTGGGGAAAATGAGTGAACTGAATGTGGACGAAGGTCTAAAGGTAATGCCTCTCCTTCATTTAAGGCAACAATAATTCATTTTAGCCGGTTAGCATTTAGCTTCGCCTCGCACGGTTCACATTCACACTACTAGCAACAACGTGCTAAAGTTTTCCAAACGCTTACCCGGAAAAAAAAAATGTTAACCTCACTTTTTGCAGCATTACAAGTCAAATGGTTAACCTATATTTTTGGGAGGATTCAGCCTTACTAAAGTATCACGCTAAATTGCAATGTAGTTAAGTTCCACGACCACACGAAACTCCCCTTAATTTTGCGTAGACTGAGACACGTCTACGTATAAAGATAGGACATGTACAACGCAAATAATTGTACTTTCCCATCGGTGACTCGCATTACAAGCATGTACTGACGACGTTTCTAACAAGTGGACAACAAGCAAGTCCCATTGAAATCATCCAGTGTTGGTCGATCTGTGTATTGTTAGTCACTGATTCAGGTTATTATTGGTTATAACCTTCTGCACGACGCATAACTAAGTTGAAAATAATATAATTTGATGATGCAATGTTTGGACAGGGAGGAGCATCGGTTAGGGGAAAAAAGAAGGCCAAAAATGAAGCTGGGGATGCTGGAGGACGAGTTGAGGTGAGTGTGCATATGCCAAAATCTTTTTTTTAATACCACTTTTGCGCATCTAAAAACACCCTTGTTCCTTGATAGTTACTCAAAAACATTTAACTACCTCACTAGACTTGTCCTAAGTAGGAAACAGTAAACACAGCCCAGAGTCTGACCCAAGAAAACGTCAACACTGCAACGTGTTCTCAAACTTTGTTTATTTTTGTATGTGCAGCTTTTGCCCGCACCTGCGTACATAGACGAGCGTCTCACTTTGTACTCCAAGCTGAAAGCTGAGCATGACGCCCTCTTGGCAGAAAGAGCTTCCAAGGAGAGTCGAGCCATCAAAGTCACTTTACCTGATGGCAAGGTGGTGGAGGGGGAGTCTTGGAAGACCACGCCCTACCAAGTAGCTTGTGGAATCAGGTTTGGTTTGGTTTAATTAGTTTCGAACATGCATACATTGTACAAGAATTATTCATGTTACATTCCTCAGTTCTACATGTCTGAAAAGGAGTAGGAAGAAGCAGAGCTTATTTAATCCTACCCCCTTCTCACATGGTTTTCTAATACATACTCATGCATGCTGTGTATATACATGCATACACACATACATCCATATATATACACACATACATCCATATATATATATATATATATATATATATATATATATATTACATACATGCATATATGATATTTTTCTTTAAAAAAAAAAAATCAATTTTTTACCCTCCTCTTTCCTTCACTCTTCTCTTGTTGATTTCCGGATCAACATCTTGCTGTCTTGATGTTGTACTGTTAGTGTCATTAAATGTAAGTACTTCAGTTCCTGATTTTAATACTTTGTTGAACGTGCCCTTTCAACGTTAATATCAATGTTCGTATTATTGAACGTAATCTTACAATTTTTGTACGTTGTATCCTCTTTAATCCTTGTTGTCATGATTATATGATGTTTAGTATGCATCCAGATCGTTGATATCTTTGACAACCAGCACTCCTGCTTCTCCTGGACCTCCATGTAGCCTGATGTATATTTTTCCGTTGGTGCTCCAAGTACTTTCCTTGCTTCCTCAAGTCTCGTGCTTTCTTGGCAATGTCAGCGTTGCGTTTTGTCAGATGCTCATTTAAGTAGACGTTTGTGCCTTTTAAGTTCTTCCTCTGTTTAAGCAATGCAGTTTTGAATTCCCTGTTGGTGAACTTTATGATGACAGGTGTGGTGTTGTTTCTGCCATACCGTGGGATGCAAGTATCAATGGTGTTGATATCGATATCAACCTCCGTTGATTGTAGGAAGCTGACAATCTGTTGCTTTGCTGAAGGAACATTCATACCATCTGGTTCTCCTCTGTTATGAGCTTTACTATCTTTTGACCTGGGTGTAATTCTGAGCCCTGTGAGGATTACATCATTCATTCTTGAATTCTGATCCATCTCATTCATTATAGTTTTTAATTGCTCAGCGATGTTATCCTTTGCTTCTTTCTCTTCCTCCAGAGTGGTGCGCCAGGCGGCATTATCCTTCAATAGTGTCCTGATATCATCTTGTAGAGCATTGATGTCGTTGCATATGCAATGCAATATTTCCTTCCTTGGGGTTTTTAACCTCCTTGAGGGTAGCATGCAAGGCAGCGTTGTCTTGATATCATTCGGCGGAACTCTTAACATTTTTGCTTAGTGCTCTGTTTTCTTCATATGGTTTTTAGCTTCCTTGAGAGCAGCGCGCAAGGCAGTATTTTCTTATATAGTGGCTTTATATTATCCTGCAAAGCCTTGATATCAGTGCGTAGTGCTTTATTATCTGCCATAGGGTTTTTAACCTCTTCAAGAGCAGCACACAACGCATCATTTTTATCTTGCAACTTCTCGATTTCTTCTTTTAGAGCTTTAGTTTTTTTGCTCAGTGCTATATTTTCCTTCATAAGGTTTATGACATCACCATGGACCCCGAGGATCTTTTCGATGAGACTGTTATTCTGCGATTGTACATGTTGAATCTGTGACTGCAAATGCTTAAGGTCTGGTTCTGCTGCAGTTCACTCCAGTGTCTCCTGCATCTGCATCTCCATCTCCATCTGTATTACCTTCTTAAGGTCTTGCACCCAGGTCACCCAGGAATTTTCCTCTTCTTCTTGTTTTCATGATGGTTGTAATCGTCCTCCCCCTCCATATTTGGCAACAAGACTGGCGTTTGTGATTTTGAGTCCATGTATCCAGGGTTTGCACCTGTTACAATTGTAATAGAGGCTCGCTTTCTTTTCTTTTTCCTTTTGATTGGAATTGTTGCTAGGCAACTGCTTTAAACATAATTGATTAGCCGATTAGCTTAGCTTCCTAGCAGCTTTGAGCACATGTAACTTGTTGATTTCAAGGAATCTGTACCGATCCAAGTTAAGATTGAGGGAATCAGCAACCAGTTGCAATCTTGTGTTCATGAAATGTATTCAGAAAAGCACCAAAATAGTTGTAGTTTAAAGTATCTTCAGCAGAGCCCTTGCCTTGTACGTCCTCTCCATTCAACAAAGGAGGGAAAAAAAAAAAGTAAATCGTAAGTCACGATTGTAATTTATTTAATGTAAAATATTATGTGCATCACTAAAGATACGGTATGAAGCATATTGTTGCGTTAGTCCCGATACAATGTTATTAAAAGCTCCATAGTGTTATAGTAGAACCTCAAGTTACGAAATGAATTCCTTCCAGAAGGGCTTTTGTATCTTAAAATTTTTCTATAAATGGTGTGATTTGTTCAATTTTTGATTTTTCTCACATTTAGTGGTCATAAACATGCTCTAGGGACTATATTACTGTTATAATCCCATTAAAAAGTCAATTTTGCATAAGTGGCTGTTTAACTTGTGCAGGTGCACCTAATGAAGTGTTTGTGGACTATATACAATAATTGTATTATGACAGTCAGCCCACATGTCATAGCAATTTTGACCTGGCTTGTCTGTATGAATCTGTATCATCCTGCACATGAATATAAACTCATCTGTCCAGTCAAGGCCTCGCTGACAACACAGTGATTGCCAAGGTAAACAACAACGTGTGGGATCTGGACAGACCTTTAGAGGACGACTGCAGCCTGGAATTGCTCAAGTTTGATGATGACGAAGCTCAAGCTGTAAGTCCACAGAAGCAAATGATTTGATTTCAAGCTATTAACAGTCATTATTTTTGTTATCCTTGAAGGTTTACTGGCACTCAAGTGCCCACATCTTGGGTGAAGCCATGGAGAGAGTGTATGGGGGTTGCCTCTGCTACGGTCCGCCCATTGAGAATGGCTTTTACTACGACATGTTCCTTGACAACAATGAGTAAGTCGGGCAAGATATTCATAATACTTGCCGTGCATACTGTATTGGCAGATGAGCGAGGAATATCTTATTTGTGAGCAACCTTTCCACTTGACCTTTCCTACATGAATGTCCCTATCCTGCAGGAGATCTGCTGCTGTCTAATTCCATGGCACCCTTAATGAAGTCATGTTATGCTAATGGACTTTCTTTCACCAAGGAGATTTTGACATTGCAGGAAACCCCAAGCCAGTAACTCCTTGACTATTATAGCCCAGGTTTCTCAAAGGTTCCCCTATAATCACAATGGTGCTGACACTTCAGATGCCCTTTAAACACTAGCATTGGTTTAAAGACCGTTTGAATATCAATGCAGGCTGCAGAGGTGGGAAAGAATCAACATGCTTTTTTTCTTTCTGGAATTGTTGTGCAGGGGGGTATCAAGCAATGACTTCCCCTGTCTGGAGACCTTGTGCAAGAAAATAATTAAGGAGAAGCAGCCATTTGAGAGGTTGGAGATCAAAAAGGAAACTCTATTGGAGATGTTCAAGGTATTGCCAAACACTCCTCTGTAAAAATCAGTGCATGAATAACAAAAAAAATGTCATGACAGTACAACAAGTTCAAGTGCCGCATTTTGAATGAGAAGGTCACCACTCCCACCACTACAGTTTACAGGTGAGTGTGTGTGCTTTGATTACTCTGATGCATCAAAATATGGAAATGATCTTGAATAACCACAAACGCTGCATTTCAGGTGTGGTCCTTTAATTGATTTATGTCGGGGTCCACATGTGAGACACACAGGAAAAATCAAGGCACTGAAGATCCACAAGGTGAGCCTTTAATTCCTAGGCTGCATCATTCTTAATGTTTTTTAGTCAATGCATTGCATCTCGCCCGGTGGCTGAGTGGGTAGCATGTTGGCCTCACAGTCAGAAGATCAGGGCTTCGTTGGTCATCTCTGTGTGGAGTTTGCATGTTCTCTGCGTGCCTGCGTGTGTTTTCTCCGGGTGCTCCGGTTTCCTCCCACATTCTAAAATCATGCATGTTCGGTTAATTGGTGACTCTAAAATGTCCATAGGTATCATTTTGAGTGTAAATGTCTGTTTGTCTGCCCTGTGATTGACTGGTGACCAGTCCAGGGTGTACCCCGCCACCCGCCGAAAGTCAGAGATAGGCTCCAGCATACCCGCGGCCACAATGAGGATAAGCGGTATAAAAAATGGTTGCATGGATGGATGCATTCTTCTGCTCTAAGCGACACGGCATTTAAATTAATCACGTCACTTGAATGAATAAAGGCATGTACAAACACCGTGACGTAACAGGTCAGTTCAGCAAATAGTGTGGTGGACTGCCACAAATACATTTGGTGGTACTTGTTTGCCCTCGCTCATAAACACATTATATACACATTCAATAATGCTTTGTCACACCTGGTCTGCCGGAAGATTAAAAAAACTAAGCCGGAGAAACCAGTGTTGCCAACATAGCGACTTTGTTGGTATATTTAGCAAGTAATCAGATCCCTGTTGAAGGGGGGAAAAAAAGCATTAAAAGTGATTTGCGACAAAGCTTTTGATGTCTGATGTGAGCAGCAAACATACACTCTGAAAAGGCCCTAGAGACCGCTTTGCGCTCGTCAAAGAGGTTGATTTGAAACAATTGAGGGATAAGCAACTCAAAGGTAATTTGCGCTTAGCATTCTGTGTTTTGAAGCCGATTGCTCTTAATCTCCATGTTTCTTAAAGAGGGCTAGCTAGCGAGCTAACCAGTTAGCCTCATTTGTTTTCTTCTAAACCTTTTTGGGGAACTAAAATACCACTGCTATAAAATCTCCATGGATAACAAAGTGCTTCCGAAAAGAAAAAAATATATATAAACAATTTATTAATTTAAGGACTGAAGAATCTGAACATAGATATAAATTGTATAAAAATATATTGACTAATATAGTATAATTTAGTAAGAAATCGTAATATAATCTAGTAACAAATCATATTACACCAATCTATTAAATATTGATAAAAAAACAATACTAGAGTTTGGGGAATTCATTCATTCATTCATTTCCTATACCGCTTATCCTCATTAGGGCCGCGGGTATGCTGGAGCGTTTAATATTACTCAGGAAACTTGAAACATACGGTATTAGGGAGGTGGTACTAACTGTATGACCATTTATTTATCATTGGCTCATGATAATTCATACAAATTATGTAATATTTGTATCACAGTGGATTATATTATATATTCTTAAATCATGAAAGATATTTTTATTTGCTTTTGTGTGTGCAGAACTCTTCCACATACTGGGAGGGAAAGGCAGACATGGAGACCCTCCAGAGGATTTATGGCATCTCCTTCCCAGACCCCAAAATGCTGAAAGAGTGGGAGAAGTTTCAGGAAGAAGCCAAGAACAGAGATCATCGCAAACTGGGCCGGGTATGAACTAAAGAAGGCAGTGAGCTCACAAACGATATCGTCTTCATATCACAAGTAGTTTTTCTAGAGTAACAGTTTCATTTTAATCACACTAAAGCAGGGGTCTCAAACTTGCAGGCCATTTGCAGCCCGCGACACAATGTTATGTGGCCCCCATATTAATGTGTAAAAAATATTGTTATTGCGGCCCTCACGTGAAAGCGAAGAAAAGGTTTTCTGTAGCATCATGTTAAGAGCTTTCTGAAACCCAGTAAACGTTGCACGTGCATGTGTGGCAAGATAGTGCATGTGTGCTGAGGCTGCGGCCCAGCCTCAGCCAGACTTCGCCTCATGCGGTCCCAAGGTAAATTAAGTTTGAGACTCCTGCCCTAAAGTGATGATAAATTGACCTGACTATTAAGACCGCTTTTAAGAGTCTTGGTTTCTAAACTGTCAGCAGCTGTAATTCACCTAAGGTATAAGCTTATAAAACAAGGGTTGGCAACCTGTGGCTCTGGAGCCGCATGCAGCTCTTCAGCCTCCTTGTTGCGGCTCCCTTCACTGATTTTTTTTTTCAACACAGATGTAAGGGACATGTGCATTTAAAAAAATATTAAATATCTGACTCACCTCCAAGTCCTTGAATGCATCTAGACCAGGGGTCTCAAACTCAATTTACCTTGGGGCCGCATGAGGCGGAGTCTGGCTGAGCTGGCCTCAGCCAGACTCTACATGCACTCGCACACAATTTAATTTTTTTTTTTTAATCCAATCTTCTCAAACGTTTATTTTTTAACACAAAATAAGATACACAAGGATGCTGGTGTAAAAAAGTTCTGTGCAAAACTATTAATAAAATTCCCAATCAACTAATAAGCAAACAACATAAAAGAAACAAGGACCCTCGTAAACAAGTTGTATAACTTTCCTCAGGTACATCCCTTCTTTTATAGTCAATATGTATGGAACATCCTGTACTGTTTATCTACAAAACAACAAATAAACAAATTAAGAACTAATAACTATTTAATCAGTAATACATTTCAGTTTTCAGTTAAATCGTACTGTTTTTTAACCTCAGTCAGTTTTTTTCTGAAAATGGCTTCTCTTTCCTACTTTTTACTCCTAGGGACCTGGCAGCGCTTCCTCTTACATTTGGTTAGAAAAAGACATGTTTGGGTCTGTGGAATATACAGTATTTTTATTCACATCGTGTTTAGCCGATGCATGGACAACGGTGCAGCCCTATAAATGGCCGTGACATCAATTCCACTCCCACATCCCCCGGCGTAGGCTATGCTGCGAGATTTAAAAAGGAAGCAAGGAATCCATCAATGCGATCTGCACTCTGAACTAAACCAGACGGCACACACCGTGCGCCGGAAACCGCATCTATTGTCATGACAAGCAACTTTTCTTTTTTCCATTTATCATGGGAGCGGATGGGGGCCATGACGCGTGGCGCGCTTAGCCCGACTACCCCACTCCCGAAAGCCCACCCCACGCAGACCCGACTAGACTCAGACTGCAGACCACACAGAGTTCCCCGCGCTTCTTTTATCTTGCCGGGCATGCATCACTTTGATTTATTCTGAGATGGATAATCTATACACCTAGTATAATGTCACCTTGGGCAGCAATTTAAAACACTTTTGTGGACGTGAACAGCGAGCTGGGACCAATGTCCGCGCTTACCTAGCAAGGCACAGGAGAAAAACCTCCATAGCAACGCTGTTAACTTTCACTTAATTGAAAAAGGGTTTTCTGCTTGCATCAAGCCCAGTCAATGTCACGCCCATGAGAGCGTTATACCCCACTGTGATTGGTAGCTTCATCAGCCCCACACACAACACTGTGCCATTCATATTGTAGTGTTGCGCGGCGCACTTCCTGCTTCCCAGTGTCCTTTGCGGGATTGTCTTACAAATGTCTGTTTATGACACCCTGAGTGAGACGATCATGTTGAGTATTGACATCCTGCGATTCCGCTGCTAGGATAACCAATTGACAACATTAATAGAACTCTTCTCATAAATAAATGCTTGCCTTTTTTTCGCTTCCTCGTGAGGGCCGCATTAGCATTGTATTTTCATATAAAGATGGGGGCCACAAAACATCGTCTCGCATGTTTGAAACGCCTGATCTGAGCTGTCTTCTGACTGCTGATAGGATGAGCAAGGTACGAGGATGTAGGAAGTCAGGTCCACTGCGTGGGAGAGGAAAAAAAGGTGAAGGAGTTTTGAGTTATGTTAAAAAGGTTACTGTACAGTAAGTGTGCTCTAAGCCCTTGACACGCTAATCGCTGACGTGGTAACTCCAGGAGAGGCGGTAGCTCAGAACGATATGTGCTTTCACTTACCAGAAAAATCTCCAAAAGACGTCCTTTACATTTGTCTCTAGTCCAGGGGTGCTCAATACATCGATTGCGATCTACCAGTCGAACGCTAAGACATTGTGGGTAGATCACGTGACTTTTACGGTGTCCATGTGCTGAACCAAAACAATGCAAGCCCCGCCACCCACCTGAACATTATCATTATACATTTAAAAAAGAAAAATACGATTGATTGACAGTCACTGGCAAATACGACACCGACTAAAACCCAGGTAATGACAAAAAAAATACAGTGAATTGTGTTGTTTAATATGGGCTCATGCAGTTACGCAAACCACATCAACCTATATTGTCCATATAAATATATTGCAAATTCTTTATAAATAAATATATGCTTTGTGTAATTGTAGAGGTAGTAGATCTTTTTGAGTTGCTCATTTTGTAAGTAGCTCGCTGGTTGAAAAAAAATGTGAGCACCCCTGCTCTTGTGGTTTTGAGAAAATAAGGTTTGAAAAGTCTCCAGATTTAGCAAAAAAATCGCCAAGTTGGCAACATTGGGCTGTACATGAGTTGGGAAGGCATTCACAGTTAGAGAATACATGAAATAATCGTTGATGAAAATATCAGAGCATATATCATAATTAAAACAAACAGGAAATTATTCAGTAAATAAAAATGCCTCAAGAACTGGATCAATAGAATGGTTATTGATGACAACTCAGTACAGGACCTGTATTGAGCAAACACTAATATGCAGATATATGAACTCTGATTGGCTTTTTTAACTTAAAGTTGGCTATTTTTATTTTTATTTTACACATCAGCTCAATGTTTTTATTTGCTGAAAGTAGGTCTACACGGATAGCTAGACTTTTGTTTGTTGAATTTTGTGGTTTTATAAGGTAACATTACAAAAGATAACAATGTTTGAGATGTTATAAGCTCTGTAATGTTTTTCGGCTCCCTAACATTTTTTGTACTGGAAGAGGAGACAAAATGGCTCTCTTGATGGTAAAGGTTGCCGACCCCTGTTATAGAAGGAGAGTATTTTCTTGTGGATGATGAGTCAGTTCAAATTAAAACCGGTTTGACTTAAATGCAAACGTCTCATCTACAGGAACAGGACCTATTCTTCTTCCATGACCTGAGCCCAGGGAGCTGCTTCTTTTTGCCTAAAGGCGCCTTCATCTACAACACCCTGATTGAGTTCATCAGAGTAAGTCAGCTGTCATAATTGCTCTGATTTTCTATGTTAATTGGAATTATTGGAACATTTCTTGGTTAAGTAGAAATGATAAATGAGAGAATGTTCAGGCTAGAAAGGCTACACAGACTGGAAATTTTACTGGGAGGTGTAACTTTTTTTTAAGACCAACTTAGTCTAAAGGATATTTTTCAGTAAATGTTCCTTGTAATGATCCAGTACAGTAGCTGTGTCAAAACAACAAAGATAATAATCCTCAAATTGATGTCATATAGCACAGTTTATTGTGTTTAGAATTTGCAGTGGATCATCATAATGACAACTATATTAAAATATTTTCAGTGAGTGTAGATTGCACAATAATTTTATAAAATACATTAAAAAAGAAATAAAATGGAGTGTGCATTATCCTCCAGCTAGTGGCTCACAGCATACACTGTGAATTGATATTTGATTTTGATGGCTGAATAAAGAGGTTATTTTTGAGGTGGTTCTGCATCCTTTATTGGAGAATCTCCTGAGATAGTGGTTTAAACTCTGCTAAATGAGATGAAGTTAAAGAGCTTAATTTTTGTCCATGGCAGAGCGAGTACAGGAAAAGAGGCTTCCAGGAGGTGGTAACACCCAACATCTACAACAGTAAGCTGTGGCAGACCTCCGGTCACTGGCAGCACTACAGCGAGAACATGTTTTCCTTCGAGGTGGAGAAAGAGATCTTTGCTCTCAAACCCATGAACTGTCCTGGCCACTGGTGAGGCCTCATTCTCACAATTTTGTCAATGCGTAAAGGCGATACTACTGTATGTACAGTAAGGGAAAAAAACTATTTGAACTCCAGCTGATTTTGTAAGTTTGCCCACTAACAAAGAAATGATCAGTCTATAATTTCAATGGTAGGTTTGTTTGAACACTGAGAGACAATGACACAAAAAAAATCCAGAAAAATGCGTTTCAAAAAGAGTTATAAATTAATTTGCATTTCTATGAAGGAAAAAAGTATTTGATCCCCTAATCTGTCAGCAAGATCTCTAGCTCGCAGGTGGATCTTACACAGGTAACAAGCTGACATTGGCAGCCCTCTCAGCTCGTTACCTGTGTAAAAGAGACCTGTCCACAGAAGCAATCAATCAATCCAGATGCCAAACTCTGCACTATGGCCAAGACCAAAGAGCTTTCCAAGGATGTCAGGGACAAGATGGTGGACCTACACAAGGCTGGAATGACCTATAAGACCATCACCAAGCAGCTGGGTGAGAAGGTGACAAAAGTTGGTGCAATTATTCGCAATTCGAAAAAACATAAATTAACTGCCAATCTCTCTCGGTCTGGAGCTCCATGCAAGATCTTACCTCGTGGTGTTTCAATGATAATGAGAACAGTGAGTAATCAGCCCAGAACCACTCGGGAGGAACTTGTCAATGATCTCAAGGCAGCTGGGACCATAGTCACCACAAAAACAGTTGGTAACACACTACGTCGTGAAGGACTGAAATACTGCTGTGCCCGCAAGGTCCCCCTGCTCAAGAAAGTCCATCTACAGGCCTGTTTGAAGTTTGCCACTGAACATCTGACTGATTCAGAGGAAGACTGGGTGAAAGAGTTGTGGTCAGATGAGACCAAAATTGAGCTCTTTGACATCCACTCAACTCGCCGTGTTTGGAGGAGGAAGAATGCTGCCTATGACTCCAAAAACACCGTCCCCACCATCAAATATGGAGGTGGAAACATTATGCTTTGGGAGTGTTTTTCTGCCAAAGGGACAGGACAATTGCACCGCATCAAAGGGAGGATGGATGGGGCCATGTACCGTCGAATGTTGGATGAGAACCCCCTTCCGTCAGTCAGGGCATTGAAAATGGGTCGTGGTTGGGTATTCCAGCATGACAATGATCCAAAACACACGGCCAAGGCAACAAAAGATTGGCTCAAGAAGAAGCATATTAAGGTCGTGGAGTGGCCTAGTCAGTCTGCAGGCCTTGATCCCATAGAAAATCTGTGGAGGGAGCTGAAGGTTCGAGTTGCCAAACATCAGCCACGAAACATTAATGATTTGGAGAGGATCTGCAAAGAGGAGTGGGCCAAAATCCCTCCTGAGAAGTGTGCAAACCTTGTGGCCAACTACAAGAAACGGCTGACCTCTGTGATTGGCAACAAAGGTTTTGCCACCAAGTACTGAAGCACGTTTTTCAAAGAGGATCAAATACTTATTTCAAATTAATTTATAACTCTTTTTTTAAACGCATTTTTCTGGATTTTTTTTTGCCATTGTTGTCTCTGTGTTCAAATAAACCTACCATTGAAATTTTAGACTGATCATTTCTGTGTAGTGGGAAAACTTACAAATTCAGCGGGGGTTCAAATAGTTTTTTCTCACTGTAAATGTTAAATGGCAATGTAACAGGGTCATGTTCGGGCGGACCACCCTGGACTGGTCGTTAGTCAATCCCAGCAGGGTCATGTTTTATTTCTGAATTTCATTTCAGTCTGATGTTTGATCACCGGCCACGTTCCTGGAGAGAGCTGCCCCTCCGTATGGCCGACTTTGGCGTCCTGCACAGGAACGAGCTGTCAGGAGCCCTCACTGGCCTCACCCGCGTCCGCCGCTTCCAGCAGGATGACGCTCATATCTTCTGCTCCATGGAGCAGGTGAAGTCATTTTGTGCACATTGAATCGCAGCAAATTCCTTTCCAGTAAATTTGAGTGGTTTGTTTATTTAATTTACTGCAATTTGCAAGCTTGGTTTTCATGGAAATGTTATTTTCTGTCCATCTGCTGATGACTTCAGATTGAGGATGAGATCAAGGGTTGCCTGGATTTTCTACGGACTGTGTACGATGTATTCGGCTTCACTTTCAAGCTAAACCTTTCCACGAGACCAGAGAAATTCCTCGGAGATCCTGCCGTCTGGGAGCAAGCAGAAAAGGTAATCTGAACGCCTCCTGTTTTTCTCACTTAGCCGAAAATGTCAAGCGTTCACACAAAGTCTCAGGGGGAACAAAGATCCCTGTTCTGTGATATTATCAAGATAGAAATTGAAGAGCAGCAAATAGATTGTGGCTGGTAGAATACAAAGAACATCTATATTTAACAGAATTGGTTGTATGCTGCATACAGTGGTATGAAAAAGTGTTTGCTCCCTTCCTGATTTTATTTTTTGCATGTTTGTCACACTAAAATGTGATAAACACATTTAAATATTAGTCAATGACAACACAACTGAACTCAAAGTTGAGGCCACTGACTCATCTCTTTTGGCTGATTTCTTTTTACTGACTGATTTTTCTACTGATGTAGTTTTTCATTTGGCTTGGATCAACAGCTCTGTTGATAGCATGGTGCGGTACCTGGACGCTACAGAAGTTGAACAAGTAGTCCATCTCCTCCAGGATGGCACATCAATACGTACTGTTGCAAGAAGGTTTGCTGTGTCTCCCAGCACAGTCTCAAGAGCATGGAGGAGATTCCAGGAGACCGGTAGTTACTCGAGTAGAGCTGGACAGGGCCGTAGAAGGTCCTTAAACCCTCAGCAGGATTGGTATCTCCTCCTTTGTGCAAGGAGGAACAGGATGAACACTGCCAGAGCCCTACAAAATGACCTCCAGCAGGCCACTGGTGTGAATGTTTCTGACCAAATAATCAGAAACAGGCTCCATGAGGGTGGCCTGAGGGCCCGCCGTCCTGTAGTGGGCCCTGTGCTCACTGCACAGCACCGTAAAGCTCCATTGGCATTTGCCATAGACCCCTAGAATTAACTACGCCACTGGCTCCCTGTGCTCTTCACTGAGAACAGGTTCAACCTGAGCAGATGCGACAGACGCGAAAGGGTCTGGAGATGCCATGGAGAACGTTATGCTGCCTGCAACATCATTCAGCATGACTGGTTTGGTTGTGGGTCAGTGATGGCCTGGGGAGGCATATCCCTGGAAGGACGCACACACCTCTTCAGGGTAGATAATGGCACCCTGACTGCTGTTAGGTATCGGTATAAAATCTTTGGACCCATTGTCAGAACCTACGCTGGTGCGGTGGGATCTGGGTTTTTCCTGGTCCACGACAATGCCCGACCTCATGTGGCTAGAGTATGCAGGCGGTTCCTGGAGGATGGAGTAATTGATACCATTGACTGGCCCTCAGGTTCACCTGACCTGAACCCAAAAGAACACCTCTGGGACATTAGGTTTAGGTCCATCCGGCGCTGCCAGGTTGCTCCTCAGGCTGTCCAGGAGCTCAGTGATGCCCTGGTAGAGATCTGGGAGGAGATCCTCCAGGACACCATCCGTCGTCTCATTAGGAGCATGCCCCAACGTTGTCAGGCATGCGTACAATGTACCAATGTACGAAGGACAGGTTCTACAAAATATCAGACTGATCCAGATAATAGAATAATTCTCAAAACTATGATCCAGAATATGAAAAAATGGCAGACCTTTGGAATTTTTGAGTAAATAATTTCACTGTAATCAACATTGGAAAAAATACAGTGAGAAATATTTACTTCATGATTAATAAGTACTAATAAATATTATTGTATTAATATTGTATGAAAACCATATAATATTGTGTAGTGATTTTATGTCTGTAAATAAAAAGGAAAAAAGTTATTTGCAGCTTGTATATATGTTGTGTGTTTATCACTGAAAATTATTTTCAATTTAGGATTATTGTGGGAACTACAGAATATTTAATATTTGTATATATTAAATTTGACAGCAACTGGAGAACAGCTTGAATGACTTTGGAGAGAAATGGGTTCTCAACCCAGGTGATGGAGCTTTTTATGGACCAAAGGTAAACAACCTAATGATACGTTTTAACAGTAAATTAGACGAGTGTCATTCATTTACCTTCTGTGCTGTGCTTCCCGCAAAGATCGACATCCAGATCAAGGATGCTATTGGCCGATATCATCAGTGTGCCACTATCCAGTTGGATTTCCAGCTACCCATTCGCTTCAGTCTCTCCTTTGTCAGGTAGTTATGTGGCTGGGTGGTCTGTGTTGCAGCAGGAGGAGGAAGATTGCAACTACCACAAAAGATGGCAAGTTTTAATCTACATGACGGCCCCTTGATCTTATTTTACAGCCATGATGGAGATGACAAGAAAAGACCAGTGATTATCCACAGAGCCATCCTGGGATCAGTCGAGCGAATGATCGCTATCCTTACAGAAAATTACGGAGGAAAATGGTTTGTTCGATTTAATTTTAATTATGGACCTTCATGATGACTGAAATTTAGAAGAACATCAACCATATTTGTCCTTGTCCTTGTTGATGTTCAGGCCACTGTGGCTGTCTCCTCAGCAAGTGATGGTGGTACCTGTGGGACCAACCTGTGAGGAGTACGCTCAGAAGGTCAGCACAACTCGCAATGACACACCGTGGCCCAAAACTGTCCAACGGAAGAACTGAACAGGACTATTTTTTCAAATGTTCTGGGGGCCACATTTTAGTTAAGGAGTTAAGAAGGTCCGAACTTGGCCCCACACTATCATTTATATTTCTATTTTGTATATGTCAGTGCAAAGATCTACCTCAACCTTACACTTTTACACTTTTTTGTTTTACTTTTGCCAATGCAATGTAAAACAATTACTGTTACAGATACTGTTTTGCCCTGCGATTGACTGGCGACCAGTCCAGGGTATATCCCGCCTGAAGTCAGCTGGGATAGGCTCCAGCATACTAGCGACCCTAATGAGGATAAGCCGCATAGAAAATGGATAGGTGGAGTTACTGTTTTAAGATATTTTTAATGACAGACTATATGACAGGAGTGCCCTGCTCTGCGCTTTTTATAGAAATCTACTGAAAAATAATTCCCATCAAACAAGTTTTGTATGACAGCTCTGCTTATGAGAGGTCTATTGGAAAATAGATTTATATTTAAAGCTACTTTATCTGAAGATATGTATGTTAGGAGGGTTCTGTTGTTGAAGGCCCTACTGCAAAAAACCCTATATGACAGCGGTGGTCTGTTATTTTTAATGATCTACTGGACAAAAATGCTTATCAAACATCCTCTATACAGAGTACTACTACTGGGGAAAAAAACCCTGCAAATCAAGTCTGTAAAACTGTGTTTACACTCAAAGCTAGAAGATGCATTACTGCCACCAAGTGGACAGGACAGTTAAATACTTGTTTTTATCTGTGCAGGTTCAGCAGGAATTCCACAACAGTGGCTTCATGAGCGACGTGGACCTCGATGCTGGATGCACTTTAAACAAGAAGATCCGAAATGCCCAGCTGGCTCAGTATAACTTTATCCTTGGTGAGTCTTCCTCATCATAATCCCTCCTCCTCTCTATCAACCATTAATTATGTCTTTTTCTCCTCCTATCAACTTGAACAGTGGTGGGAGAGAAGGAGAAGACCAGTAACACTGTGAACGTGCGCACTCGGGATAACAAAGTCCACGGTGAGCGTGGTGTGGAGGAGTGCATCCAGCGTCTCAAAGTGCTCAAATTGTCCAGGAATCCGAATGCCGAGGAAGACTTCTAGGCTTTTTCGCCAAATTACTAGCAGCTTTCCATCCTATCAACAGAACCTTAATTCACTTAACTGTAAAAGGGCTATGTTTTTTTAATTACAAAAAAAAAATGAATGTTGTTCATTTTGTCTTCTCTCTTTTACTTGTGCAGTTGACATTGTTGACATTGACATCATGGAACTACATACAATCACTTGTACCTGTAACTTGTGACAAGCCTTTTGCATTTGTAATGATTTGCTCTTCATGCTCTTTCTGCTGATTTCAGGGAATTATACTAGAGTTGAATTTTTTGGAAATTAAACAAGGCAATTCTTGATGTGTGTGTACTGTACATACAGTATAATACATGTATGAACTTACCTAATTTCGGCACCACAGTTACTTCATAATTCACCATTGTCCTTTAGGCTAGAAAGTGGAGAAAAAAGTTTGAATATCAACTAACCAATGCTAATATGAAATGTTTTTATTTTAAAAACTACTGCACTTCCAGTTGACGTTTCCTCTGTCAGATGTAAACTCAGACAAAATATTTTTGTACGCTAAATATTAATACATACAGTCCTTAACTGGACTAGATCACCATCAGATGTAATACCATGGCTGCACTAAATAATATATTAAATATAGAATTAAAACCGGTGCTGTTCACCGACAGGGTGCCGGTGGAAACTGGATTACTGTTGGCCGAAGAAGGAAAGGAGGAAGGTGTGTCCGTAGGAGGAGAGAGAAGAGGAATGCTAAGAGTCTAGAACTAAGAGTTGGGACTTTGAATGTTGGAACTATGACAGGAAAAGGTAGAGAATTAGTTGACATGATGCAGGGAAGGAAGGTAGACATATTGTGTGTCCAAGAGACCAGGTGGAACGGTAGCAAGGCTAGAAGCTTAGGAGCAGGGTTCAAGCTGTTCTATCATGGTGTAGATAGGAAGAGAAATGGAGTAGGGGTGATTTTGAAGGAGGGGTTTGCTAGCAACGTCCTGGAGGTAAAAAGAGTGTCCGAGTGATGAGCCTAAAGCTAGAAATTGAAGGTGTGATGTTCAATGTGGTTAGTGGGTATGCTCCACAGGTAGGATGTAAGATGGAGGAGAAAGAGAAATTCTGGTCAGACCTGGATGAAGTGATGCAGAACATCCCTTGAAGTGAGAGAGTTGTCATTGGTGCGGACTTCAATGGGCATGTTGGTGCAGGAAACAGAGATGATGAGGAGGTGATGGGCAAGTTTGGTATCCAGGAGAGGAACGCAGAAGGATAGATGGTGGTCGACTTTGCAAAAAGGATGGAAATGGCTGTAGTGAATACTTTCTTCCAGAAGAGACAGGAACATAGGGTGACCTACAAGAGTGGAGGTAGGAGCACACAGGTAGACTACATCTTGTGTAGAAGGTGTAACCTGAAG